>VWZG01000568.1:1522-40040 GCA_013396735.1 Grallaria varia
GCAGACCCAAGTAAAAACAATTTAAAATTCACTCTGTATGTATTTCACACAAAAGCACTGCAGCTTCACTTTTTCCAGGTGGTTACTTCTCTAATAATTTTTATTATTCTCTAATGTTTTTTCAGAGTACCTCATGCATAATGCTATGTTTTGGATTTGCAGCCATCCATTGTGGACTATTAGTCATGTGAGTTTTCACACCAGTTGCTGTGATGCCTATCATCATAACTCTCAGAATGGCCACGGAACTCCAGTTCCTCCTGTTTGATGCCTAGATGGTACTATTAAATTGAGTTAGTATATACACATTTGAGGTGGCTGGAGTTATGGTTCTTGCCTTTGGAAGGGTTGGAGAACAATCCTCACTATGACACATTTGAGCATCACTCTGATCTTATGAATATGCAGATGTCACAACTTTGGATTCCGCAAATTCATTAGTTTAAACCACAGTTCATCATTAGCCAATCTGCTAACAAAGATTCTCCTGTTTCTTCCAGACAGATGGATCCTGTCTTTCCCCAGAAGTCTATATTCGTCAAAGAACTTTTGGCTCTATAAACCAAAGCCCTGGTATGTGACATTACCAACACAAAGTCAGGCATTAATCTGCATGTCATTTAGACTTCTGTCTACATCCCTATTTCTGACTAGCAAGAGAGAGAATTCAGAAATGTTTGAAGCGATTTTTACATCTTCAGTTAATTTTTCTAAACTTGTGTGATACCAACATTTTACAGTCTCCAGATTGATGTTTTTTAGCTTTAGTCAATAAAAGATAAATGCAATATAATCATAATGCAGTTGTGGAGTCACAGTAAAGACTAATTTTACCCAAGAGATATTTAATGTACTTAGCATCAGAATCATACGTGATGGAAATAAGTAAATTTTCATGAATACAGATATAATTTACAAAAAGCAAGAATCTACTCCTAAAAGTCTCTTCTTTGAGGAAAAAAATAGCCCTGCAGCCATTTCATTAATTAGCTTAATTCTTCATACACAATGGTTTAATTTTATTAAAGTTCTATGAAAAAACAGTTAGACCAGCATAGCTACTGTACCCTTTCCATAGTGAATAGAGCCTCAAGTGCTACAGTTAAGACCTTAGTTAATTAAACATTAATCTCTTCATTTACTGTATGTGAAACTTAATTACAGAACTAGTTTTAGAGTAATTTATCATTTATGTATTATGAAATAAAAATAAATCTGATAATCATACTTTAATCACACAAGCAATTAATCAATTAATTCAGAATATCATACCTACTCCACAGCTCTCTAATTAAGACTTTAAAATTTTCACTTCAGAGTAAAATAACAATGCATTCAGTGGTATCTTGGAGCCAAAATTCAATATCTATCTCTGTTTTGACAAACATTGTATTTCATAGTTAAGATGAAAAAGCTTTTCAGATGTCATTAAGATGCTATTTTCTTCCTTAAGAATTTAGCCAGAGATGCAGAACTCATTTTATATTTCCATTTTTTTGTATTTTAATTTCTCATTAGCACCTTAAGCTAAGCAATCATCTTCTTATTATGCTTGATATCTTCCCCAAGAAATAAACCATATTTCATAAAGCGTACTAAAAAAGTTCAAAAGTTCCTACTGGCAATAGTTTTTAATATTCTAGAAAACTATAAATCCATGTTTTTGATTCCAGCTTAACATAGTTATATCTCATAGAAGGAATGTTTAGTCACATTTCACAACTCCTGATTTACATTTTGTTCGTTAAAGTGATGTTTCAAATGGAGACAAAAATTTAACTGTGTAGAAAGTAGTCAGAGAAATATATTAAGTGCATATATTAAGNTAGGACACAAGTTAAACTAATAAAACTCTACTATCAGGTTTGCTATGCACATCAATATGTGCCATCAAGATTTATAAAGGGGTTCTTATTTTCATCATTACGTTATGAGAACAAAAGAGAACCCCATTTTCATATGGTTGCATTATTACTAAACACTTATTATTAATACGTTTATCAAGAAATAATTTAATTCCTGAAGCAAAATAATTTTAATTGCTTGTTTTTATTCCATTTAGTCATCCTATTATGCATTTTGCAAATATGTTATATAAAGGTGCTTTACCAAATATTGAGGCAACAACAAAACTTAAAGTAATAAATCTTAAATGATGGATTGCTTTGCTGATGGGGCTCAAAACCCTATTTTTTTGAAGTGCATTTCTATTAAATCTTTCGCTAAGCCGGAAGAGCTTGCTATTTATCTTTTTCTGTTTAAAGACAATGAGTGATAGATTTTATTTATTTATTTTTGTGTATGTGTATAAATAAAGAGAAGAGGGAAACTTAACAAGTAATACAAGTTCAGATAGATTAGAAATGCACTCAGCTGACATTTTCTGTTAAACATTTGCTGAAATACTGAAGACTTGACTGATAACTACCTCTCTACTTCTATAGAACACATTTTCAGACCTTAATTTGAAGTACTGACTAAATAACAAAAACATTAATCTGCATTTCATATGTACAGTAAACTGCTCTATATCAAAACTTCCTGGGAGAAAAGAAATTAGGATGGTATGGATATGCATTTGCCTTCATGAATTATTCAAACAAGGCCAAATTCAGACCTTGAGTAAACATTGATAGAGCTGCACTTGCTTACATTACCCTGAAATTATGCCCCATCTGCCTCTTACAAAGACTACAATTAACATAACAACAACAATAAATTTAAAAGAAGCCATAAACCTACAATACTTGTGGCTAAAAGATGAATAGATGCTATACCTTACTTTACAATATACAAAATTTGAGGTTCTACTGAGCTGTAATGACCTGCTCTTTCCCATGCTGTAGATCTATTATTGAAAATTCATAGATCTTAACTCTACAGCCAGACAGTGTAATCAACAGAAAGGTCAAACTTGTGTAAGCTATTGTTTAATAGCTTGGGTTTAACACCAGCTGGCAACCAAGCACTGCAAGTCAGCTTCCTTTTTTCAGATAGCTATCTGGGGTATAAAAATACATTGAAGAATATCTTTGGTAATAAGCCGTCCATAAAGTCTAGTCTTATGCCTCTGACATAGGTCTTTCCTTTTGGGGCAAGGAGTTGATTGGATATTTTTTTCTTCCTAGAATATTTATTGATTCCAAATTAGCACCTAGATGGACATTTCTAAATGTGCCTTATAGGATTTATCAATGGATAAAACACATAAATTGAACATGATTTTCATCATACCAATAGCACACCCCAAAAATTCAAAATTTACGAGACAATATGTTAAAAAATAAAATATTAAAAAATTTTCTTGGAATTGAGAAAGATCTCCATATTTAGGTTTTGAATCCAGCTGCTACTGCTCCCTAAATATTACTGAGGAACTGGAATGCTGTAGTTTTATTAGTGGCACTGTACTACTAATAGACACTGTACCATCATTTATACACATTAGCATCTCCTTGTTCCCAGAATTATCTTCAAACACTCTGTCATTGGGCTGGAAGAAAGTCTTGCTCCGTCATTACAAAAACTTCTAGCCAATTTAGGGAGCAGTGTTCTCCCTTATTGTGGCCACTCGTTCCCTACAGCTTTTAGATAGCTGTCATCTTGTTTTCCTCAGCACCTGATCAACCACATAAAAACATTAAAATGAAAAGACTGATAGGCTCCTTGAGTTTTCCATTTCTCATTTTCTGTTCCAGTGAAGTGTTGTATTTTTTCTTTAATTATGTTGTAAGCGCTCTTTGGCAGAGATGACGTTTTACTTTGCCAAACATGTTGGCTCTAATCTTGCTTAGGACCTTTTATGGTAATAGAACTACTGTTATAAAAACTTATTCACAGCATCTGGGATGCCAAGAGTCAGGTACTCATATCGATGTGGTAACCTTTCCAACAACATACTCCCAGTGTTTTCTTATGTTTGCTAGACATATTAAAGACGACAGCATTAGAAGATAATATTTTAGCTAAAGGATGAAAAAGCCATACAGATATCAGTGGAAACTGTAGTTACATGGCAACAGGAACATAAGGAATGAATTCTTGGTACATTTTCAGATTCATAGAATTAACCTCATATATTCAACATGCAAAATTATCCATAATTTGTATCAATTTTTTATCAATAGAGACTGCTTGTGTTTTTGAAGTATTTCTTCAGCTTCTCATAAATACTAAAATATCATTTAGATTCCAGTGCTCTGGAAATTTAGCCCTAGCAACTCAGGAGAACACTGTGTATTTTTAGTGGCACACATATATCCTGAATTTATGCCTCTGAATGAGAACCATAGAATCAAAGAATCATTAATGTTGGAAAACTCTTTTGAGATCACTGAGTCCAACCACTACCTAACACCACCACGTCCATCACTGTATGATGTCCCTAGGTGCCACATCTACATGTCCTTTAACGACCTCCAGGGATTCAACCACTTTCCCAGGCATCCTGTTCCTGTGCCTGACCACATTTTTAGTGAAAACATTTTTCTTAATATCCAAAACAAATCTTTCCTGGTACAATTTGAGAACATTTCTTCTTGTCCTGTCAGTTGTTTCCTGGGAGAAGAGGCTGACTCCCACCTTGCTACAACCTCCTTTCAGGCCATTGCAGAGAATGATAAGGTCTCCCTTTCAGCCTCCATTTCTCCTGTCTAAACAACAGCAGCTCCCTCAACTACTCCTCATAAGACTTGTGCTCCAGACCCATCACTAGCTTCATTGTCCTTCTCTGGACTCAATTCAGAGCCCCAATGTCTTTCTTGGAGTGAAGGACCCAAAACTGCATGAAGAATTCAAGGTGTGGTATCACCAGTGCCGTGTACGGAGGGATGATCACTGCCTTGGTCCTGCTGGCCTATGTGTGATACAAGTCTGTAGTGCTGCATGGGACTGTTGTGCCCCAAGTGCAGGACCTGGCATTCACATTGTTGAACCACGTGCAGTTGGCCTCAGCCTGCCTGTCAAGTCTGCCCAGATCCTTCTGCAGAGCCCTCCTACCCTGCAGCAAATCAACACTCCCACCCAACTTGGTGTCATCTTCAAACAAACTGAGGTTGCACTCAACTACTTCATCCAGGTAATTGATGAAGGCATTAAACAGGAGTGGCCCAGATATTGAGACCTGGGGAAGACCACTTGTAGCTGGCCACCAGCTGGATGTAACTCTGCTCACCACCACTCTCTGGGCCCAGCCATCCAGCCAGTTTTTCATCCAGCTCAGAATACACCTGTCCAAACCATGAGCAGCCAGTTTCTCCAGGAGAATGCTGTGGGAAACTGGAATCAAAGGCTTTACTGCATAGCAGGTAGACAACAAGAACAGCCTTTCCCTCATCCACAAAGTGTTTCACCCTGTCATAGAAGCAGAAAAGGCTGTCTAAGCAGGACTTGCCTTTCATAAACCAGTGCTGCCTGGGCCTGATTCCACAGTTGCCCTGTATGTACTGTGTGATCTCACTCAAGAGTGACTTTGCAAGCTCTTCCTCAGCTCCCTCTGTACTCTTGGATAGCTTCCATCTGCCCTCATAGACCGCTGGGTTCCTAAGCGGCATAGCAGGTCTCTGACCATTTCCTTCTGGATTATCAGCACTCCTGTTACAATCCAGTTGGAAATTATAACCAGATTCCTTTAAATTGATTGCTCTGAAGGCAAGATTCAGGCACGTAACTCCTTATGTTGGGTCTCAAACAGATACTGTCTTTATTAAGGTAACAGAAAAAGGGGCAGGCTAGAACTAGGAAAAGAATTACCACCACCAGTGGGAAGGACTTCGGGGGGAGGGAACCAGGTACCGGCAGGACAGGGAGGTGAGGGCGAGGAGAGGCAGGAAGGATGGAGGACCACGAAAAGGAGAGGCAGGCAGGACGAGGAGTGGGACCAGCAGTCAGGCTTACATGCTGGGTGAGGCCGAGGTGAGAGAGACTGGCCGGTGGGCACCCCTGGGCACGGCCTTATATACCCTCTCCTGGGCGCCCATTGGGCAGCGAGGCCCCGGGGCGGCTCCCCCAGGGCGCCGATTGGCCCGGCAGGCGGTGTCCAGGCGGGGAGAAATGTTACCATCTTCCCGCGCTTCTGCTGCCAATCGCACCCTGAGGGCTCATCAACATGTCCATCAGCAGCCCAGAAAATGTCTTCCAGGTCGATGAAGACAACCTGCCCTGCAGAGAGAGAGCCCAGGTCTGCGTCCACCATTTTGTTTGTTCACTCCGCATAGTGTGTGTGTGTGGGGGGGGTTGCTTCTGGAAGTCTTAAGCTGCTGGAGAAAACTATCTTTTCAGGTTGCTTCTTGTCCAGCTTCAAAGCAACTCTGCCTCAGGTGTTAAAATTGCCTCAGTAACGCTTGTTGTACTTTTGCGAGAGTTATTAATTACTGCCCTGGTCCATGTAAAAACATACTAGCCAGTTAGAACAGTCTCTTATAACTCCATTCTTCCAGCACAGGACAGTCAGTACCCCAAGAATAACTGTTCTTGATATAAAAGGCTGAAGCAAAGAAGACATTATGTACCTTCACTTTTTCATCATCCTGTGCTGGTTTAAAAGTAAACCGGCAGGAGAAATGAATACAAGTCAAAAGAGTTTAGAAGTCAGAACTACAATTTAATAAAAAGATTACAATGGATACACTGATACAAAGGAAAATTGGTTTCAGCCCTCAAAACCCAGTTGTACAACCCAGCCCCCTGGGGCACAAACAGTATGGTGCTCACCAGCCCCTGTGCTGAACACCACGTGGTCCCCCTGAGTTCAAAACAAAAAAAAAAGGAAAACCTGTTTTCCTTCCAGAAGGTTGGTGGTCGCAGTCTGGTTGAGAGTGGTAGTTGCAGTCCTGTTGAGGTTCTGGTCCTCCTCTCAGTCTGACGAGTGAGTGAGTGCCTCAAGTTCCAAAACCCCAAGCTTATTTAGGCTTCAGTTCAGATAGGAACACCCAGTACCTCTCCCAGGGTGAGGGTTTTCACAGTGGGCAATTTACTCAGTGAGTCACAGGATATTTTTGGTCTACTTGATGGCCCATTAGCAGACATGACCCCTCAGGTTGGATGTGAAGGTGTTAATGACTCCCGGAGGGGAGTTATCACACCTGAATCATTGGTGTGAAGACAGGGAACCTTCTTATCTCTGTTTTTTTCCCATGCACATAGTCCATAGCCTGAGGTGTCAGGTGTGCCCTGGGTAACTGTTGCAAACAATGCATCGTTAACAGTTCATGATAAATGGCAGAGAGGGTATGGAATACACAGTTCCAGTTACATTCCCAAAGTGATAAACTGGTCCCAGCCACTATAACTAGGACACATCCTTTGTCACTGTTTTCTCTTCATCCAATAAATGATGGTGATTCTCCTTAGCTCTCCTTTTGTTGTCAGTGTATTTTTGAAAAAAAACTGTTTTGTTGTCTTCCAGAGCAGAGCCAGAAACAAATACAAACATCCCATCTGAATTAGACAACGATGATATGTCTAAAATAGTTAAATAAGAGGACAATGAAAAAAATCAAGACCTAGATATATAACTATCTCATCCCATTTAATTTCTTCTGTAAATTCACTTTGGTTTTAAAAAGAGATTTTTGTACTGTCCTATAAAGTAGCAGACATCATTAGGTTTTAAAATGCCACAGTGTATTTTGCAACATTTTTTTAAAGATGCCCAGAGAACACTTGTAAGAAACTCTAATACCTTCAGAGTACCCAAGTCAATACACTGTTATGTAGGTAGAAGTCCCTCTTCTGTGACTTGCAGGAAAATATTTGTCTTCAATAGAAATTCTTTGTGCTCTGGATCCCCAAAAAAGGTCACACATATTTATTCAAACATATGTATTGAATATTGAGACATCTTTTTGCCGTCAGTCTAACAATGACATACCATTGCTCTGAACAGAAGTTATCAGGAGATATCATACCCTTCCCTAAGGATCACAGATCTGGGAACCATACTTTGCTATAATGTGGCTGAAGCCAAGTACTGAATGTTCAGCCAAATGCTTTGGATCTCATTCAGATTTTTATTGCAGCCAACAAATGAAATACCACTTGTAATTAGTTACACTGGCGTCCTTTTGGGATGTACACCTGAAGCCAATATGATTCAGGCAGTGTTTATGTCTCTAATTGTATCAAAGTCTTCTTAAAGGCTTATCATTTCTTATGTTTTACTTAAAATTCTATTGCATAGAAGAGAAATTTTGCCAATGAAATTGGCAGCTTGATGCACACTTCAGAATACCAAACTATAACATATCACCTATAAACTATAATTTCTATGACTTGAAAAGGAATTTATAAAATGGATGAAATTAAAAAAGAATTGTTTAACATGAGGAAACTAGTGGGGTCCTGCAGAACCTTGTCTTAGGCCCAGTGCTTTTCAACATCTTCATAAATGACTTAGTTGTGATGCAGGACTGGAAGGGATACTAAGCAAGTTACAGATGACAAAAACTGGGAGGAGCTGTTGACTCTGTTGAAGGCAAGAAAGCCCTTTAGAGGGACCTCAACAAATTAGAGGACTGGGCAATCAGCAACCATATGAAGTTCAACATGGGAAAGTGTCAGATCCTGCACCTGGGATGGTGTAACCCTGGATGTACACACAGACTGAGGAATGAGATGCTGGAAAGCATCGTCATGTAAAAGGACTTGGAGGTCCTGGTTGATGGCAATTTGAATATGTGTTTGCAGTGCCCTGGCAGCCAGGAGGGCCAAGCGTGTCCTGGGGGGCATCAGGCACAGCATCGCCAGCCGGGTAAGGGAGGGTATTGTCCTGCTCTGCTCTGCTTTAATGTGGCCCACTTTGAATATTGTGTGCAGTTTTGGGCACCACAATATAAGAAAGATACTAAGCTATTAGAGAACATCCAAAGAAGGGCAATGAAGATGGTGAAGGGCCTTAAGGCGAGCTGTATGAGGAGCATCTGAGGTCACTTGGTCTGTTCAGTCTGGAGAAGTGGAGACCGAGGGGAGACCTCATTGCAGTTACAATTTACTTGTGAGGGGAAGAGGAGTGGCAGGCACTGATCTCTTCTCTGTGGTGACCAGTGACAGGACCCGAGGGGAAAGGCCTGAAGTTGTGTCAGAAAATGTTTAGGTTGGATATTAGAACAAAGTTCTTCACTCAGAAGGTGTTTAAACACTGGAACAGACTCCCGAGGGAAGTGGTCACAGCACCAACCTTGACAGAGTTCAAGAAGTGTTTGGACAACACTCTTGGGCACATTGAGCAACTCTTGGGGGTGATCTTGTCCAGGACTGATGGCTGGACTTGATGATCCTTGTGGGTCCCTTCCAACTCATATTCTATGATTCTGTGATTTTCAGTGAATTATAGAAATGTTCCCACTGTATCATACATATTCTGAAAAATCTATCATTCATTTTCCTACACACTTTAAGAGTTAAACATGTAATTAGATTAAATTTTATTAGGCATAAAAATATGGAAAATATAAATGGAATTAATTTTTTCATACAAAAATAGATAAAGGTAAGTTTTGAATATTAATTAAGAAAAGTTTGTAATAGAAATTATAATGATTTTACAGCATTTAGTGTCACATACTTTGGAAGCTAGAAAAGATTCTGCATTTCAAATACGTTACAATGTAAATCTCTATAGAGAAACTGGGAGAACTAGGTATCGTAACAGGACTGAAGTCTCTTTTCTCATTGAAATCAAATGGAAATTTTGATAGTGATTTTACTGGATACAGACTTCATGAATCATAGGTGAACCTTCAGAGATCCAAGCAAATACTGACAGAAAAGTTGTGACTTTGCTCACTGATGATAAACTTTGTAGGTCAGAAGTTCACATGGACTGTGTTTTCTGCCTCCTAATGGTAGACTATTAAATAAACAACTGAAGTTCAGAGTCCAATAAGAGAAAACACTTACTAACTGCATCTTGCAGTTCAAGTCGGGAAAAACTGGGTAATTTTGCAGTATTTGCAACAAAGCAGTGAGGAGGCTTTCCTTACAGGTCTTTCTTCTTTTATTCTTTTGTAAAAGCAGCATAAGACCAAAAAGAATAACAGAAATTAAATAATTCTGCTTTTATTATATTGGTGAAAAGCATTGAGAAAACTTATATACACATATCATTCTACTGTTTCTTTTGCCCTACATGCAAAATATCTCTCTCCTATCTGCAAAGTTTAAAAATACATGTATTGCCCCTCAAAATATAATTTACTCCTGTGTCAGAGGCTGTAGAGGCACGTAGACCCTGAGAATTTCAGGAAAAGTCACAGTTGTGACATTTGGGGTTAGGATGCTTCGAATGACAATTGCCAGAATAATTAATTTTTTCCTACCAAGAATGACTTGAGGGTGCTGGTGAATGAGAGGCTGGACATGAGTCGGCAATGTGCACTTGCAGCCCAGAAAGTGAACCATGTTCCAGGCTGCACCAAAAGAAGTGTGTTCCGCAGGGAGGTCATTTTGCCTCTCTACTCTGCTCTAGTGAGAACCCACCTGGAGTACTGCATCCAGTTCTGTGATTCCCCATCCAAGGAGAACATAGACCTGTTGGAGTGAGTCCAGAGGTCCACAAAGTTGATCAGGTGCCTGGAGCACCTCTCCCATGAGGAAAGGCTGAAGCACTTGGGGGTTTTTCAGCCTAGAGAAGAGAAGGCTCTGGGGCATCTTTTTACAGCCTTTCAGTACCTGAAAGGGGCCTTTAAGAAGGCTGGAGAGGAAGTTTTTACAAGGGCCTGTAGGACAAGGGGGAATGGCTTTAAACCAAGGGTAAGTTTTATTAGATATTAGGAAAAAATTATTTACTGTGAGAGTGGTGATGGACTGGAACAGGTTGCCTGGAAAAGTTGTGGATGCCTCATTCCTGGAAGTGTTCAGAGTGAGGTTGGGCGGGGTCCTGCGCAACCTGGTCTAGTGGAAAGTGTCCTTGCCCATGATGAGGGGGCTTGGAACTAGATGATCTTTAAGATCCCTTCCAACCCAAACCATTCTTGGATTCTATGATTCTATTTGTTCAGGTTCATTGTCAAAAAAAGTGAAAAATAAGTCCTATGTTTTCAAAAATAAGTCATAGCAGCACATAATTAATGCCTTGTTCTCCTACATCCCAGCATAAAATACTCATTTTATGCCCTTTCAGCAACACACCAACACTTGTGGCTTTTTTTTTTTTTTTCTTCCTTTTCACACCAGTGATAAGCAGACATTTGATGAACGGGTGTAACTCAGAGGAGAAACTTTTTTTTTTTCTCTCTATCTGTTAATTCCATAACCTTTAGTGTATGATCATTATCCAGGCACCCTGGGCAGAATAGTACTTCTTCATTTTACTTGGAGTACAGCTGACTGTTTAATTTACTATTGCATAGCTCAGAGCAAGCTCTAACCAGCATTAAAATTGCCAGTCTGGTTCTCTGTTGCTTTCTTTTTAAAGCCACAGACATAAAACTGTGAAAATTAACCTATGTTCATGGAAATTTGTGTAAGTTTCCTGTTTCAGATATTCACTTCAATAATACTGTGTTCCCTTTTGGATTGTGCATTGTTAGTAAATTCTTGGGGACAATGACTAAGCGGCCACAGCACTTTCCTGCAATTCATCATTCTTTGAGTCGCTAATTGCTGAAAAGGAGGCTGATCTTACCCATTTCTAAGAACTAACTCTGCAGCAGAATGTTCTTATATTTGAAGAAAAAACCCACATTTTTCCCCAAACCATTTGTCACTAAATGTTGAAGTAATTAGTCCACATTGGTAGCAACTAGCATCAGTTTTGGTCACATTTATTCCTCTATTGGAATATGCTCTTAACAGAGATCTGTTATTTCAGGCATTTATTGTGCCTCTTTTACCATTTCTTTATGATTCTTTATATTGATCCAGATTAGAGACCAGTGGGATAGATTAGATTACTGAAGAGATAAGGTACAATTAGACTGTCAGTACATTAATGAAGAGACCTCTATAAATTATCTAGTAGGAAAGGGCAGGAAAGGGTGTTGTCTCCCATTTTTGTTGCTTGGTATAAGTCATTAAATACTAATTGGGATAAGGACATTAAAAGTGATATGGTGTAACTGTCGTAATTCAGAGAGCCAGCTACTTCTTACTTTAAATTAATAAATCCAGAGCACGTCCCAGTTCTCCTTTGCTGCAGTGTATTCCAGTTGGTGGCAAGCCCAATTCCTTTAGATAATTGGATTTAAATAGAAAATTCTGTAGTAGAGCTTTATGTGTGTGCACCTGTATAACACAATCTTCTAAGAAAAAAATTCTGTACAAAGCAAGAACAGTATGGGCTATTCATATGGAGTTCATGCTAGAGAAGACAAGAGTATTTATTGTGATACATTGGAAGACAGAAAAAGAAGGCCACACATTTAAATATCTAATTATTACTTAATCTATAACAACAGGTTACTTTTTAAAGATAAATTTTTCTTACTAGCATCTTCTTAGTATCTTCTAAAATAAGAGATGCCCCTCTGTTCTTCAGCCTTGCAAGAAGCACATGACATTGTGCTGAAGTTTGGGGTAGATCTCAGTAGTTAATCCTCTATTATTAATGACCCTGATGAAGAACTGAGCATTACTGTACCTGTGTTGTTACTGGAATACAGCTCCACACTTTTCAGTGTAAAGAATAAGATTTCTTATTCTGATATTGTTATGGAATTTCAGGGAGTTTTGTCATCTAACTGAAAAATGTAATTACTTTGTTTTGAGTGAAAGAAAGCAACTGGGCTGCAGTAGATTTTAGATCACTTGAGAGCTGCATGTCTTTATAAAATACTTACCTGTCTTTGATTTATTTTTTGTCCAAATTGGATAACATTTGATTGAAGAATTTAGTTCATTCAGGAAAATGATATACAAATTCTGCAACAGTCTTCATCTGACATGTGGACAACTACCGTATCACAGGTTTTCTCCATAACTCAGGTGAGGTCAGATTTTTGTAACTTCTCTTGCTGTGTTAGAAGGGGACATGAGGGGCTTTTTTTAAAGACCCATCAATTCATTGCCTTGTTCCTGGTTAGCTGAAATAGCATTTTTTTAAATTTTTACAATAAGCACATTTTTATATTTCTCCTCTCTAGTGTTTTCTGTGGTATGTCCACATCCAGCATAATTTGAGGAAAGAAAGCAAAAGGCAAAAAAATTGTCCCTTATTCAAAAGACTGGGTAGTCCATGAGAGTCATTAGTGGTTAAAAAATTCCTTTTTCTGAAATTTATCCATATATCTTCTTAACTATATACACTATTAATCTATTCATTCTTTGACATTTCCACCAGCAATATTTACAGTTCTTTCTCTGAAATTTGTCTGTGTTACCTTTGATTTCAGCACACTCTCCGACACTCTTTTTCCCAGAAGAACTGTATGTTTCAGACCAAATGGTCTGGGAAGTACAGACCAACACACATAAATCTATCAATTTGCATATGCTATAAAATACAGCTGAAGTGTAATGATGTTGTGAGAGAGAAAAAGAAAATGAAACAAAAAAATCTATTTTAATTGGTGATTGTACTCCATTCAATCAGGTCCTCACCAGGGCTTTGCCATTTTACAATCAGGGAATTTGTTTTCAAATTTGCTTCAAGAGTAGATTTGACCACTGTCCAAAAATACACAGTCATTCTTCTTTTCACTTCTGAGTACAACACTGTCTGTATAGCAGCACAACAAAGGTAGATTGCTCTGCAGAAGGACAGAGACAGGATACATAGAAGAAGTAGGATAAAAAGACCTCACCAACATGGATGTAGTCCCATGATACTTGAGCAAAATATGCAAAGCAGAGTTGGTGAAAATTGCCAAGAGTCAAAATCACCAGGTGAGGCTTAGGAGGAGACTTAGGTACAAGCTGAATTCACACTTCACGGTCGAGATCACGTCTGGAGACAAAAACTCTGTTAGCCACAGCCTGGTAGCTACTAGATGAGCCCATGGGATGAAACAGGTCCAAGCTCAAGCCAAGAATTCGCATCCCTTGATCAAGCTAAGGGTTTGAACCAGCAAGGTACATGGTCAACATGGGCACAGCTGCACTGGAGTTGAAATGTAGCTCAGACTGCCTTTATAAATGACAGCCCCAGCCTAAAAACTACTCCTGAGGACAAATGAGGGGAGACCCCACTAAGGTTTCTGAGTAGAGATGTTGCAAATGGAACTTTTTCTGAGATTTCTTCCAGCTTTTACTTTAGGATCTACAAGGCCAGCTTCCCCTTATCAGAGAGCTGGCCTTGCATATTAGATTTCCTTGTCAAAGAATTCCTGAGCAGGGATGGAGCATGTTCAGGGCCCTGGACACCATTGTTCTGTAATGCACAGAATAAAATTATCACCACTTAGAATTTATTTACAAGACCTGTCTGCCATTTTGTGAGCTTTCACTCTTGATGTAACCTCTACAGACAGTGTACATGCAGCTGAGTAGTACATTCTGTTTAATATTTAAGTTCTCCTTTAAGTCACAAAAATGATGTTACAATGATGAATCATCCCCAGATACCATGTCAAACACTGACTGAACCAGTCTTCACTGCCAAGTGGTCCAGCCCTACCATCCAAGATGCAGGAGGCAAAGGCAGAGACTGGTAGGATGAAGGGCCACTCGCTGTAGGAGAACAACAGGTTAGAGAGGAACCTCAAGGCACACAGATCTGTGGGACCTAATGAGATACATCCAAGGGTCCTGAGGGAATTGGCCAAGGAAGTGGCTATGCCACTATCCATCATATTTGAGAAGTCATGGCAGTCCAGTGGAAAAGAAGAGACATAGTTCACATTTTTAAAAAGGAAAATCAGGGAGACTGGGGGAACTACAATTAAGTCAGCCTCAATTCTGTGCCAGGAATGCTCATGAAGCATATCTTCCTGGAAAATATGCTAAGGCACATGGAAAATAAGGAGGTGATTTGTGACAGCCAACATGGCTTTACTAAGGACAAATCATGTCTGAAAAATTTGGTGGCCTTCTACAGTGGGGTTATATTGTTGATGGATAAGGGAAGAACAAACTTTGCCATCTACCTGGACTTGTGCAAGGCATTTGACACTGTTCCACATGACATTCTTGTCCTTAAACTGGAGAGACAGGGATTTGATAGATGGATCACTCAGTGGATAAGGAATTGGCTGGATGGTTGTATTCAAAAGGTTGCGGTCACTGCCTCCATGGTCATGGTCGCTAGCTCAGTGTTCAAGTAGAGACCAGCGATGTGTGGTCCTGAGGGGTTGCTTCTGGGACCAGTATTATTTAACATCTTTGTCAGTGACATGAATAGTGGGTTTGAGTGAACCCTCAGCAAATGTGTGACGACACAAACCAAGTGGTGCAGTTGACTGAGATGCCAACGAGAGGGACCTTGATAGGCTTGAGAGGTGAGCCTTTGCAAAACTCATGAAGTTCAGTAAGACCAAGTGTAAGATCCTGCTCCTGGGTTGGGGCAAATCCCAGGCATAAATACACGTCAGGCAGAGAACATACTGAGAGCAGCCATGAGGAGAAGGACTTAGAGGGGTTGGTTGATGACAAGTTCCATATGACCCAGCAATAGATGTTTTCAGCCCAGAAAGCCAATTGTATCCTGGACTGCATCAAAAGAAGTGTGTCCAATAGGTCAAAGGGGATGATTCTGCCCCTCTACTCCACTCCCATGACACTTCACTTGGAGTACTGCATCCAGCTCTGGAGATGACAAGGATGTGGACCTGTAGGAGCAAGTCCAGAAGAGGTCCATGAAGATGATCAAAGGAAGAGAGCATGTTGCCTATGGAGACAGGCAGAAAGAGTTGCAATCATTCAGGCTGAAGAACAGAAGGTTCTGGGGAAACCTTGTAGCAGCATTTCAGCACTTAAAGGGAACCTACAAGAAAGATGCAGAGGAACTTTATTATAAGGGCATATAGTGACAGGACAGGACCGGGGGACTGGCCTTAAATCAAAAGGGGGTGTGTTTACCTTAGGTATGAGGAAGAAATTCTTTACTGTGATGTTGCCCAGGGAAGACGTGGATGCTTCGCCCTCGGAAGTGTTCAAGGCCAGTTTGGATGGGGCCGTGAGCAACCTGATCTAGTGGAAGGTGCCCTCCAGGGACATTGTAAGCAGATGATCTCTGAGGCCTCTTCCAACCCAAACAAATCTATGATTCTATGAAACCAAGAAGTGTCTTCCCATTGATGATCTTTATTCAGCCCAATGAATAAGTGTTTAACCACAGTAAAACATAAGCAGGAGTCTTGCTCTTTTTTCCTGTGCTTATGATGTGCAAAAGAAAAAAACACAAACAAACAGAAATTAACAGTGTTTTGGTTTGAAGCTATTATATTTTTTTTCTCTATTTCTTGTCCTGTTTGGCAATTGGTAAACTTAGTAATTGGTGTGGGGGTGAGTGATTCACAAATGACATTTTATTAGGAGTACTTGGAAGAAAAGGGGGAGGCAAACTGCTGCTCAAGCGACTGAACTGTTGGGTGGTTTTTTTTTTTAATTTTTATTTTGCCTGTTAAGCTCTGAAAGCTTTGGAAGGTGCACAGGAAGGCAGCTGAGCACCTCGTTATGCAGATGTACCAATTTGAATCCCATAATACAAATAATAGATGCCTCTCAAGCATGAAGCAAAACAGTAGAAAAAGACAATTTCTAAAAGACTTAAATGAGCTAAAACCTATGTATCATATTGTGTAAATATTCATAATTAAGATTATGGCTGGTATGCCAACAGAGTGGGAGAAGGAAATGAAGATGAAATGTAAGTCTATTTCTTTGTTCAATATGTCAGACTTGTAGAAGTATAACTTAAATCCTGAGAAGTGCAGACATGGATAAGTAGCTACACATTATCTGAAAAAGTCATAACTTTTTTTTTTTTTGTCTGAGCAGAAAAATGCAGTACATTTATTCAAGTCTCTTTAAGGATTTACGAACACTGGAACATATGGAGTCACTGGAGGTTTTGGAAAAAAAACCCTAAGAAAAGAGAAGTGAAAAAGATCATAAAGTATTTGCTAAAGTCACTAAAGGCCAGCAGTAGTATTAATATAGAATGATGTGCATATTACTGACTTTCCATTCTCAGTGTACTTTCAAAACTCACAGATTCCATATCTCAGAATATAATTCTTGCAAACCATTTTCAAAAAAAGGATATAGAAAGGAAACATTCATATTTGGCCAATTAATGTCAATTAAAAATATAATAAATTGGTGAAAAAAAGGCTCAACAAAACCTAAAACACCTTCTCTCCCCAACACCTTTTCTCCTAGGCTCAACATCACTCCTTCATTCCCAACTCCTCTGCCCTATTCTTCTTTTTCGGAGTGGTGTAGGTACATGAAGAATGGGAGACATGGCTCTCCACATGGCTGCAGCTTTTTTCAAGACCTGCTCCAGCACAGAGTCCTCTGTGGGCTGCAATGTGGATGTCTGCTCCAATTATGTACTTCATGAGATGCAGGGGAACAACTTGTTTTATGACAGTCTTTTCCATGGGCTGCAGGAGAATCTCAGATCTCAATGTCTGTAGCACTATTTCTCTCACATTTTTTTCTCACTGCTCTCTCTCACAACTGTTGCACAGTGGTTTCTACTCTTTCTTAAATATGTTATCATAGATGTCATGTTGTCCAAGTCCTCATCTCTAACAGGGTCACCTAGAACTAGTTGTCCTGGACCATTTCCAGACAGATTTTAAAAATCTCCAAGGGTGGATGGAGACTCACCACCTCTCTGGGCAATCTGTGCCAGTGCTCAGTCATCCTCACAGTAAAAAAGTGTTTCCTGATGTTCAGAAGAAAAGTTCTGTGTTTTAGTTTGTGCCCATTGCATCTGGTCCTGTCACTGGGCACCAATGAAAGTTTGATTCCATCTCCTTTGCACTCTACCTTCAGTTATATACATTGAAAACATCTCTCCTAAGTCTGCTCTTTTTAAACTGAACACTTTCAGCTTTTTCTCATAGGTGAGGTGCTCCAGCCCCTTAACCATCCTTATGGCCCTTTGCTGAACTCTCTCCAGTAGGCCTGTATCTCTCTGCTATGAGCAGCCACATGGGGGCAAGAATAACCCAGGCTCTTGTTAATAGATCCTTTGTGGCAGATTAGAGGGAAATGACACTGAATGATTGTGTTTGTAAATATATATATAGGGTTTATTTTAGTATAATTTGCTTGCAATGGAAAGCACGTATGTAGTAATTCTGGTGTTTATTATCTATAGTAATATGGTAATATGAAAGCACTCAATAAAATGTATGAGGGAAAAAGAAAGAACAGAAGAAAAGGAAGGATAAAAGTAGTAAGATTCATAATCACCATCCATGGATCTATGATGAGACTTGATTGTTGTAATTTAATTGTCTATTGGTAGAAGTGATGGTCTTGATCCATGGAGGATGGGGGAAGAAGCCTGTAAAACACAAAGTCTGATGGGTTAATATACGTTCTGGCCAGATGGGAATACCTGGTACCTCCCCGAGGTGGGGGAAGCTTTCATTCCTATAATGGAATGCCTCAGAAAATGAGTCTGGAAGTGCTTTGGGGGTCTTTGATGGTTTATAACACTTTCTAAGACATGACATCTGCCTCTCATGTTAGCAGTTATGCCCCATCACACCTTCCCCAGGGAAGAGGGAGAAATTTCCAACTGAGCAGAATTGGGTAAGGGACAACAGGACCACAATTACTGTGATAAAAGGCATCACTCCACCTTGCAGGATTTGTCTCTTATCAGCCTCAACGCCCAGCTTCAGCAAAGTAGCCAGGCACCTCCATGATTATTTTAAGTCATTGACCATTAACAGTCCAATTTCCCACACTCTCTAATAATGGGGAGGCCAGAACTGAACACAGCACTCCAGGTATGGCCTGAACAGTACTGAATAGGATCACCTTCCTTGACCTGTTGGCAATGCTTTACCCAACACAGCAGAGAATACTGTAAGCCGCCTTTGCCACAACGTCACATTGCTGGTTCTTGTTCAACTGGTCCACTAGGACTCCAGGCTGTTTTCTGTAAGGCTGCTTTACAGTAGGGCATTGAGAGACTCTCTATGAGAGACTAGAACTAAGACTTCTCCAGGCTGTAGTTAAGACTGAGACTGACAGCAAGGGGTAGAAGATATTTGTGTTTTCAGGATCTGAATTTATATGTATGTTATGTAGGAGATTGTTTAATTCTGAGGAACATAAATGTGTTTTATTTTGTAAAGGAACTATATCTTGTTCTGGAAAAAGCTATCCCACATTTATTTCCACCACACTCCCCTCCCCCCCCGAAAAAAAAGTAAAATTAAAGAAAAACACTATTTTCCTTCAAAGGTTAATCTTCCTTCATTTTAGTTCTCTTGGTTTTCAAATTGTACCAGCCACATAAGCAGATCTAGTGTGGCACAAAATACACCAATATTTTAATAAACTCGGATCTCTTATCATTCCTGAAATGATGTCATATATTCATAGCAGTGATGAAAACCAGGTAAAATGAAAAAAACAGTTCTATTTTATTTTACTGGTAAATACCTTTGATCCTAAACTGGTCTGATTATGTGACTAATGTGTCTGTCCTTGAACAGGCAGCAGTCACCAGTATTGAGGCCATGCTGCTGAGAACGCAGCTGCGCTGGGCAGGGCACGTCTCCAGGATGGAGGATCACCGCCTCCCCAAGATCGTGCTCTATGGTGAACTCACCACTGGCTGCCGCAAGAGAGGAGCCCCAAAGAGGAGATACAAGGACTCTCTGAAACAACACCTCAGACTTGGCTATATTGACTACCATCAATGGTCCACTTTGGCCTCCATCGGGAGGCATGGAGACACACCATCAAAAACGCTACTGCTTCCTTTGAGAACACACGCAGAATCAGTCTCGAGGAGAAAAGACAACACAGAAAGAACCGTGCCTCACCAACACTGCCTATGGAGACTTTCTGCTGAGCCTTTTGCAACCGGACTTGCTTATCTCATATAGGCCTTTTTAGCCATCAGCGTGCTTGCAGCAAGCGTGGGTAGAGCCCTTCCCAAATCTTTGTTCATGAAGCCTAGCCATGATAGTGATGAAGCAAAAAAAATCTGCTGATGGTAGCCTCTTCTGTGAAACAAGACTGAAGGCCAGACAAAAATAGGGAACATGTTTCTGTAAATAAATGTCTGTTGTTCATTTTCTTGCATCCTTTTTTGAGGATGAAACATTTTACAGACTTCAATTCATGGAGTTTAATGGCAGACTATTTTTAAAACACGTAATCACACCCATTTTAGCCTAATTTCTTCCTATTCTGATTTGGTGGTGTGAAGTAAAATAACATGCAGGTACCCTGAAAATGCCAAGCAGTGGAAGGAGTTCAGGGAAATTTATTCCAAAAGTCGAGAACACTGGACTTAACAAGGGCAAAACCTAACAATGCTGCAAGAGAAAGCACCGGGTCTCAGAAAGACATGCCTCCTGTTCTCTTCAAGGCTTTTATCTCCGCTGGCCTCTCCCCCCAGGCCCTCTCTGACATGCAGGTCTGTAACATCTGTTTCTCTCTCCTCATACCAGAGAGAGAGCATGCAAGCTTTCTCTGGAATAGAGAAGGAAAAAAGAAAATACCTCCAACTGTCTTTGAGAAAGTTACTTCTTAGGCAAGAAAGACTTCCTAAGTGAAACAATGCCTAATCTCCTCATTATAAATCTTCTGGAAGGGTATCTACACTTACAGGTGGTTTGGATTTTTTGCCTGCAACATGTGTTCCTGACACTAGTCTTTCTTACAAATGGTTGTTTATTCTTATAATAATCACCTTAAAATTTGCAAAATTCATTGATATTCTTAGCAGATAACAGAGAATGAATGTACTTTTAATGCAGCAAAAGTTCTTTGGCAGAGTTTAAAAAGTGTCTGTAAATAAAGATATTTTAGTAACGTCTTTATATTAGTTTTCATGGTCCAATTGTGAACAGGAGATAACTTCAAAATGCAATTTTCCAAAATAAATAACATGCAGGAATGATCTGCCCATTTTTGCTGTGATATATGCAGTATTTTGTCAAGTTGTCACAAAACTGTCAACCCCTACCCCCCAAAAAAGACCCTTGTATTTGTTTGGTATATTCATCAATGTTTTTAAGTGGAAGATTTTTGCAAGATCTTCTTATTCCTCACCTTTGAATCACAGTTCACCAGATTATTCATTATGCAAAGAGATTTTGATGTTTGAAAGACAACACTGAATATATTTTGCAGGTAGCAGAAACTATTTTAGAAGAATACAATATCCGAAGCATTGTTGTTCTCCATTGTTACATACAGGAGCATACAAAATAATCTTGAGGGAAAAACAGCAGGTCAGGGATATTATCTGACATCAGAAACAAGTCTGAGACTTGCTGTAGGATACTGCAGGTGATCTTAGGGGAGACCCAGGGACACTTCATGAGTATGGGACTTCAAGGTTAAACTCACTGCAAAATGTGACAGTGATCAGACACATTCTCATCAGAGACTTTTTGACATCACAGTATGCAAAGTATGTGAGATACATTAACAAGATGAATTTAATTTGGCTGCCAGCATATCAAAACGTAGTAATACTGACACTAGAGATTGATATAAGTTTTAGTGGAATGAACTTTGCACTGAATGCCAATTCCTAGAGTTACCTTGAAACTAGGAGTGAAATTCTTTAGAAGAATTTAGAAGTGGCAATCCTTTGGAAGATAAATAACGAGTACAGATAGATTATCCAATTGTTAGCATATTTATCTAACACTTACCAGAATATGACATTAGTAGACTTGAACTTTCTCTATGATATCCAAAGCCCCTAAAACTGAAATGTCAATTTGATATCAAAATCCCTAGACAATGTTGCTTCACTAACTCATTTGCTGTTAATTATGTCTATTATTAATATTATATGTTGCCATTATTATAAATGAAATACCTCAGATTCTCATTCTTTTACTCATTATTACATCTTCTGTCTGAGAGCAGAGGAAAACTTTGTGATATCTACAAAAACAGGAAGTCCTTTTCTCTCAAAAAAATGAACCCTGCAAATAAAAATGAACATGTAATTTAAAAAAAAAAAATAAAAAATGTCTGGGCACCTCATTCCACAGCTTGTGTTGTCTTTGTGTTATTTCTGCCCAATAAATTCTAAACTTCCTCCATCAATTGTGTTTTGGTTTCCAGAGAGTAATTTTCTGTTTCTGTGCTCCATGAGATTCAGGTTCAGAAAAGCTGCTATTCTCTAAAATTGGGAAAAAAATAATTCAGTTGCAAGAAAAATACATATTAACTGCTGGGGATATTTGCTAGAGATACTTTTTTTCTTGAAAGCTTAGCATGATACATTGGAAAGATGTTACAGTATATTATTTACCTTTAAAAAGACCAAAAATAAAACCTTTGCCTTTAAATTCACTCTTCTCTTTGAATTTCTATGGTAAGCTCTGATGTTGGCCGCAGAATTCTAGCATGTATTATCTCTCTATATATATATCACTATTCTGGCAAATACTTATATTGAGATACCAGAGAAGATTCTAATTAGCATGGACTTCTCTGTGTAACAATATCTTAGACAACTCCATAATACAAAATTGTCTTCAGAACACTTCTGCTTGCCTGTAAGTGCAAAAGCTGATATTTGTTTTCTGGTCGCAGGCAGGGGAATCATAGCTTTCTGTGAAGAAAAAAATAATCATTAGAATTGCAACAGAAAAGCCACAAAAAAAAAAATCTCTAATGGGACATACGTTTATAGATCCAGCCTTCATTCAAGTTTTGCATCTCTGATGCAGGATCCTTAGGAGACTATTGCTACAGTGAAGAGCTCTTCCCAGAGCCTAATTCTTATCAACTATGATGACTATTTGCGATTTCTTTCGGCATATTCCCTCATGTAAGGCACAGCTGGGAATATAGCTATTGTAAGTCTGTAGCTCAAAAAATGTTATTATCATCATTGAAATTGTCAATACGAGGGAACTGGGGACTACTGTGATGTGAAAAAAAGTCTTAGCAATTGAGGTGCCAGCAAAATCCTGGTTCTTCAAAAAAGCATGCATTTGTTAAATTTGATTAAGATGTAATCCATCTTTAACAACTAAGAATCAAAATTTAAGCACACACAGTAATGAAGAAGTAAGTATATGATAGATTGTTGGTTCTGGCAGCTGCAGTCTTTGCTGATTCTTACTTTTGAAGACCAGGACAGTCATACTCTGGGGAGTCAGGCTGAAAGAAGCCAAAAGCAAAGGGTTTATTTTCTGTGTGACCCAATCTCCAGTGTGTATCACTGGTACCTATAAACACTTTTCCATAGGTCATGATCTGTTTAGCATGAAGAATGACTTGCTGTGCTCATAAGTTAAAAAACAGATGGCTCTAATTTCTGGGATCTGGATAGTATTAGCTCATTCAGATGTATGTTTGCATCTGAGTGCTGATCATTTGATTCCATCTGGTAGCTACAAGATGAATACTGGTATCTACATGTTATGTGACTATGCCAAATCATATTTTAATATATGTGTGGGTAAAAGGCAAACAGAATGAAATCACAAATAGACCTGAACTACTGCTAATTATCAGGTTGAAACACCGATAAGAGCAGAGAGTTAAGAGACTTTTCATCAGTCCTGCTAGGCTCACGAATGGACTGTGTGGAACTTGCTTTGCCCAAATTTGTTTTAAGGCTCATCTGAAGCTTTAATTTTTAATTTTTTTTATTTAGTTGCAAAAAGAGTTGTTTAGCAATGACTGACACATATCATCTGTTCTATTTTCTAATTTGGACTAGAACTATAAACTCCCAACCACTGTTAGAACAAAGCTCTGTACATAAAAAGGTTATCTGTGGACCAGTTAGACTTTAAAGATCATCTACTTTGATCACCAAATGACCACAAGTTCTTCTGGCTTCATAATAAAGAGAAAGGTGACTTGAGCAAAATGCCCTGGTTAGATTCATTAGACAGTCCTTAATTTCTCCCTGAATACAGGTTGTTCTGAGACTAGCAAACAGTATTTCTCTAAATTAATAAGAAATTTATAAGAATGAGTTTTGACACTGATAGGCATATGAAAATGAATCACTCCATAGGTTGTCTTGAGAAAAGATACAATAAAGTAAACAATACATACTTCTTAATAGTCATATTTGAATTCTTGTGAATAGGATTAAGTGAGGAACTATGACATTCAAGACAAGTATTCACCATAATTCTATCAAAAAACAATGCTCTGAATTTTTATTTATCTAAAAAGTTATAGAAAGGTTTATGAAGATACTATTGCAAAAATATATATTTAAGTAAATTTATTTCAGATCAGTGTTCGTATGACAGAAATGGCATTTGAAAACTGCATTCACACAGTAGGCTAAAAATACAAATTAACACTCACATATATTGGATATATGATTTATTACATGGATGCAGTTTGAAAACAAGAATAACACGCTCTAATATGAATAGCAGCACATAAAGTTGCAGAAAATCATGAGAAAATAAATTAATTGTAAGACTTAACTGAACTTGTTCTGAAAGCATATGTAAAGTTATAAACATAAGCACATAGAGCCTAGGCAGGTACTGAAACTCCTTTCTACTCCTGTAACTATTAAGACAGATTATTTGTCCTAAACAAGATGAATATGAATGCCTAGCTATAATTATTTACTGTAGGTTTTCTTTGAATGTATCTTGAGATAAAGGTAACAATTATGCCATTGCAGTTCTGTCTAAAAGGCAAGTATTCAATTTAAAATAGTTACCCAGGCTTATTCTATAGTCAGTGAAGAAACAGATATTTCAAAAAAGTATTTTTGTTAACTAATTAAGGGAGAAGAAACTGGCTCCCAAAAATTCTTATTTCTATTCTTAGGTTAGAGAGAGAGTGTACAGTAATTGTTAAAACTACAAACTTTAAATACCAGCTGTGGTGGGTCTGGCTGAGCCAGAATTTGTTTCCCCATAGGAGCCCTCGCTGTGCTCTGCATTGGTGTCAATAACACACCCATNAAGTATTTTTGTTAACTAATTAAGGGAGAAGAAACTGGCTCCCAAAAATTCTTATTTCTATTCTTAGGTTAGAGAGAGAGTGTACAGTAATTGTTAAAACTACAAACTTTAAATACCAGCCTATACGTTTACTGAACAACATACTAAACATTTAAAGTTTAAAAGATACTGCCAGTAATTTTTGTTATATAATTTTACAACAATCGTGTCTTCTATACAAAACTTCTATGTATATGTTCCTCAACAAGTGAGGTACGGTTTAAAAAATAAAATCGATTTTATGATGAAGGTAAGTTATTGACTAGTCAGATAAACTTTCCACAGAAGCAGAGGGGCCAATAAATAAATAGAAACATGGAACTTTGCTTTCAGGTAATTTGACTCTATCTATCATAAACCTTAGAGGTATAATGTAACAGATATGATTGATAAGACAAACAATTGCTTTCTGACTGACTAAGCAAATAGATCTGTATAAAAATAACTCATGTCAAACTTATGGCCATTGTGTTAGTCTAAGAGTAAAATAAAGCACACCAGTGGTAATAAATATCATGAGTGCAACATGATAAAATGCAATATGCCTCTGAAATCCAAATACCTTTCTGGAGAAACAAACAAAACAATAAAAGTAAGATTGTGAGTAGATTGACTTCAGAAAATAAAAAGCACAGAACTGTATTCAACATTAATCTGTCATTACACCCCTGTGACTCACTACATTTAGAAGTGATTGGGAATGTCTTAATGCAAGTGGTGTGACCACTTTCCTATTCCATATTTGTAATTCACTATTTTTATCAACTCTCTTTTATGTGTCTTCCAAAAAGCCACTGAAACTCCCTTAGAATGACGAATGACAGGCCCAAAGCTGATAAGATCTTAGTGGTCTGTTTGCAAAGCTTTTTTCTTTATGCTAGATTTGGTCAAAAAGAGACAAGAATTTTGTGTCGAGGTTTCTTTGCTTATTTTTGTCAATGTTATTATTTTGGTTTGGTTTGGTTTGGTTTTGGGTTTGGGTTTTTTGTTGTTGTTATTGTTGTTGTTGTTGAGGGTTTCTTTTGGTTGGTTTGGTCATTTGTTTGTGGGTTTTTTTGGTAATTCAAAGTTCAGCTTTAAATAAAATATAGACTAGAATTGCATTTTCAAGACACTGTAGCTATGTGTTTTAGCCAGATATACTTTTCTACATATCAATGTTCTTAAATTCTCCTCTTGCTCTTTCAGGCATGTCTATTGTTTAACAGGTAGGTGTCTTGGAGTATGTGGTGCCAGAAGTCCAGGGTCACCATCCAAATCCTTCATTAAAAGATTGATATGGGCCCTTTTCCTCTCAGCAGACTTTCTTCTTCAAGGGAGATTCCCAGCCCTCTTCTGTGATTCTTTTTCTTCCTTTGCATTTTATGGCTTATAGTTCTATTGAAGACTATGTTCAGTTACCCACCAGACAAGGAACCATCTTCCTGCTCCTTTTGGAACATTTCCCATCTTAGTAGTTGTGCATTTAAAGGTATAGAACAAAAAACTTGAGAACAGATATTGTTACTCAGTGCAAATTTTCTGCATAGATGAAAGAATTCTGAAATATACTTTTATAGGATGAGAAAACATTGTGTGATACTTACGAAGATTTATTCGTCTCTGAATTGTTTATCAGAACATAATATATTGATGCCTTGCCTAATAAAAATGCAATGAAAAATGAGTACAACAACACACACTGAAATCAAAATATTTTAAAAGGAAGTACTAAATGTTTTCAAACATGCAACACAAAGAAGAAATGCAGCAAATTAGCCCCAGTCATTTCCTTTAACTCTTCTTGAAAATAGATAAAACCATTTTCAAAGATTAGACTTCAGCAGAACCCTTTGTTCTAGTGCAGGCTACCTTAGTAACATTATGCCATTTTACTAGAGGCACATGCATGGCCCATGAATTATCTAATTCTTACTTATTATTCCGATTGAAGGCATAATTTCTTCCTTGAGAAAATACTAATGAAGAAGGTGCTCATTCCAAGGGCACTCCACCAGATTTAGGTTTGAGGTTCAAAGTGAGATATTTAAGATGAATAGAACATAAAATGGCTGTAACTTTATTTGTATAAATAAATTAATATATTTAGAAATAAACATCATATTTTCTTCCCTACAATTGCACATTTTGAATGTCAGTAAAGGTAGATGCTTTATCTTGAAGTTTCCCATTGGTATCTTTCACTCAGTGCAAATATTCTGGATATTTCAGAGAATCTTGAATGGCATTGGATACCCATGTCTAGGGCACTAAGCCCTACATTACTCTTGATTTTTTAAGAGCGTTTAGAAACATAGTTCCCATGGAGACATACAGACACCTAAATTTAGATATCTGAATTTGGAGATGAATCTCTTTACAATGTAAATGCAAAACTTGCTGACTAACAAAACAAACAAAAAATGTACACACACATACAAAAAAAAAAAAAAAAAGGAAAATTCCCCCTTAATTATTATCTATTTTATAGGACATGTTAAAATAGATTTCCAGGATGATAAGATGTACATAGGAAGAAAGAAAAAAAGAGGAGAAACTGTTATTATACATCTCTGAAATTCATGATTAGGCCTTACAAATGTTACAAATGTTGTTTGTATGCCAGGAGAAGTTCCCATATCCATCACCTGACTTGCTACGCTCTCTTTAGAAGGTACTCCTATCTCTCTAGCACTTTGTTTAAAACACAGCTTTTGTTCTTGCTTAGCATTATTTAAACTTGAATTTGAAAACATTCTATAAAAGTGTTGAAACATATACATTTTGATAATGGTTTAAAATTCATTGTACATTTTTCAAGCCTTTGTACAAAGCCTATATACAAATTAAACTGCTACGAGCAGCTTTAATAACCTGTAACTATTCACTGACACATAGATTGGCTAATACTCTGGATTTTCACACTTTCAGAAGTTTTCTTGAATATACAGACCAACTCTAATATTCCAAAAACTGGTATGTTCTTTTCCGTGTTATATTCTCTTCACCTATGCAGGTGAAACAATTCTTAACATGCCATTTTATTATGTCTGTTATTTATAAAAGATGATTTTAAATCATGCTGTCATTTAATCATGCTGAAAATACATTATAATCTTCAATACTGGCTTTTATGCAGTCTTCCGCTCACCTAGCTCTTTTCATTAGGTATCTGGTTAAAAGAAGCAAGCACACAGAAAAATGAAATAGGATCACGTAGGAGTGTCAATTTCCTTACCATTTTGACATCTTTTCAAAAAATGTCTTTGCCTTTATTTCTTCTGTTTTTGTTTGAGATCATCTGTAATTGAAAGCAAAGAAAAAGATCCATGCCACCCACACCTGCCCAACTCATATTTCCAAACACCAAAAAAAGATGAGTTCACATGTGCTGAACTGTTTCTCTGCAGCAGTTAAAGGGATGCATACAGGCAAGTACAACAGAAAGCTAAAGGAAATATAATCTGTTCTCAATAAACAATTGTCATTGGCATTGTGACTATAGGTTTGTTTATATTGTTACCATTTTTATTTCTCTTTGTAGGGCAAGTCATCCAAGAGTAAACACTCCTTTTTTCCCCGTTATGTGCAATAGTATTGTTTGCTCAGTCTAAATAAAAAAGAAGAACATCTGGTATAGGACACTGCCAGGTTTAACATTGACTGATGTAACTGTATTTCAGTACTTTTCATTAGAAATTCCAGAGTTTCAAGACAAGCAATTTCAAAACAACATTGAAAAATTAACTTTTGGGTTCCCTGCAGTGGGGACAATGAAGCAGTCATCATAAGAAAGTCAACTATTAATCTTAAATTTCAGGGTAAAAGGTTTCTGGTGGAGAGAATGACAGAACAGATATGGTAGTGGAAAGATTTCACAAACAAGTCAGTGACCTATTTTACACAGAATATCTCAATATTCAAAATTGCATTTGAACTCTTTTGAGGCTAGAGCATGGAATCTGAGATATAATCTAGTGCCAACATCTAACACTTCTCTAAAGAAGACTCTGTTATATTTTCCAGCTGTTCTCAATAGATCAGCTTGCTCAGAACCTCATTCATCCTGGCTTTGAACACTTCCAGGGATGGGGCACCCACAACTTTTCTGGGCAACCTCTTCCAGTGCTTCATTAGGCTCTGAGTAAAGAATTTCTTCCTAAGATCTAATCCAAAACTCTTCCCTTTTAATTAAAAACTATTCCCCATTGTCCTATTATCTGCCCATGTATAAAGTTCCTTTCTAGCTTTCTTGTAGCCCCCCTTTAGGTGTTGGAAGGCTGCTGTAAGGTCACCCAGGAGCCTTCTCTTCTCTAAGCTGAACAACCCCAGGTCTCTCAGCCTGTCTTCAGAGGAGCTGATTTTCTTTGATATTAACAGGTTAAGACATATATCTAAGAGTTTCAGCAAAATCCTTTGGACCACAATGTCAGCTGCTTTGAAGAAGACAGTCTGTGCAGAAGAAAGTTTGTACTGATTCAATAAAATCAATGCATGCAAAAATTCTTAAATCTGACCTTGGGCAGAATATTTTTTAGTTTGTTTGTTTTAAACCTACTTACTAAAAGACTAGTTGTCCAGGAACAGAAGATCTTACTCATTTCAATTTTAATCCTACAGTAATTTATTAAAATAATTGAAAGATAAATAAATTTAATTAGCAGGTAATGCTTTCCAACCGCATGCTGAATCCTGGGGGTGTACTAACCTTAATTGAAAGGACTGTTTTCCTTGACATTATGCAGTATCTTCTTTTATGCAGCAATTTATTTAGCTGTTTTGTGGTTGCTCCCCTTCTAAAGTGAATGGTGGAGGCACAGTGTATTTCTAAAATGGAGGAATACAGAAGAAAAAGAAGAAAATACATGGTTCTATTCAGCCCAAGACCATTTTCCTCATTTCACATATGTCAGTTCAAAATTGAAAGAAGGCAGAAGTGCAGCTTGAATATTTTGGCTTGTCTACTGGTTGCCGTATGAAAAGCAACTGTCACTGAATGTCAGAGCACTACATGACTATATACCAGAACATAATTTCATACAACAGTTCTGGTTATTTTACTCTAGTGCTATTAAATGTAAGACTAACTTCTGTCTATGTTGAAGGGAGGAAAGTCTGAAAACTACTGAGTTATCACGGATTTCTTCTTCATAAGTTACAAATACCTTAGTTATACACCTGCTTCTTACAACAAATGGCTTTGTGAACAGGGAAATGTGAAGAATGTCTTCCTAGGTTACTGCTTAGCTCCATCTATGCCATTTAAAATATCTCACATCTAAGTAGGGTAGCTCCAGCGAGATAGAGTAACACAGATGTTCTATTGGTTCTTGATCCAAGAATCCACTGGATAAGTTACATAAATGAGGTCATATGGCTTTTCCATTTTTCACCTTTTTTTCCATTTGTAAGGCAGTTATAGACAATTCTAACATCAGAAAACCAAGTCTAAATAATAGAACTTTATTGCTGGCATCCAAGAAACACCTTATTCTGACTCTTTCATCAAGTCTTTCAGAAATTCTTTGTACACAAATTCCCTTTGTTACTAAAAAGAGAAGCTCTGTGATAATGTTTTTTTGTGAAATTATTCAGTTTCCTTAATTAATTAGCTGACATATATGCAAAAATAAAAAGATTGTACAGATAAATAAATGTCATTCTATAATACCATCTTTCTTGAGTGTTTGGATGGCAGTTGGTTGATCAGCCTTACAGGATTTTAGAGAAACTGAGAAAGAATCCTAGAGTAGTTCACGTCTAACTGTTCACTCACATTTCACAGTTTTTCTACTAGAGTGTATTATGATATATATAAACAATGCAAAATCTGTTGTTGTCTCTCTAGAAAACAACTCCATTTTCATATAGATTTCTTTCTAGATCACAGCAAATTAGTATTCTGTTTAAAATTACAAAGGAAATCTGGTTTCAGGCATCACATGTAGAAAAAGTAGATAAATAAATGTGAAGAATGTGATAACACAAGTGTGTAGAACTAAATGGCAGGCAAAATGCATCAGAGAAGACAAGAAAAAAAAATAAAGGGGAAGGGTTTCAATCAAATTCAGAACAATACTTACTCTTTTGAACAGGATACTATCTTGGCTGAAAAATGTCACAGTAAATTAATTACCTAAATACAAAAAGAAAAAGCAGAAGAAAATCTAAGATAGCCAGGTTACTATATTAGTCTTACAATATATGTCTACTCATATGGTTGTCACCTATAAATTCTAAGTGAGTAATATATTATTCTTAATTTTCCTTTGACTCAAATATAAGTTTAGTAAAATAATGTAACCAAACAAGTATATAACTATTTCTTAAAATTTTGATGACATAGTCAGACACAATATAAGACTTTTCCAGAAGGGTATACACAATGTGACTACGAAAGGAGCAAACAAAGACATGCAGTTGGATGCATGAGCACACAAATTACAGAAAAAGAAGAAACTATGTAATCTCAAAGAATTGCAAGCAGTTAGGAGACCATCCCAAATACACACTATGATTGTAAAAACTGAGACAAACATAAATAGCATTAAGGACAGATAATAATCCCTTTTTTTTGTGGGTGGGCAAAGAATATAAACATATCAAGCAAGAAAAAAAATGTGGAGAAGCAGAAAGTCTTCTTTTCCTCTGACTTCTTTTGTGGGGAACTCTCAAGTTTGACCATGTCAACCTCACTGACTAAGAGTAATCAGGAACTCTAGTCATCAGTACAAACTGTATGGCATGAATTCCATAATACTGCACACCCACAGCTAATGTAGTATAATCTTTCTAAGGACTGATACTTTTGAATACATAGTGAATAAGTAATGAAAATTAAGAACTAACAATCAGTACAGAAGGGATTTGTTAATGGATGCCTTAAAGGTAAATGTATCTACTCTATATATCTAGATACATATATAAAAATTTAATTCCCATCTGATATGTTTGCAATTGTTACTTCATATGAAGCTGTAACTAGCCGTTAAGAAAACTTTTTTAGTCCTTGAATGGCAACAATGCAAGAAAAGGAAGTTAATTAGGCACCATGGGGATTTCTCTGGGAAGAAAGTCAGAAGCCTTATTCAATACAGCAGAAGAGGCTTCTATAATTCACAAGAAATCTCTGGCAAAATGTTATTATGTGCACTCTTCCTTAGATTCAGACAATTTAGATAAGTACTTCAAAAAGTGATTGTTCTAATGCCTGCTTGTAAGAATAAGCTACTTGGCATTTTTTCCTCACCCTTTTTTGTTTGTTTTGTTGGTTGGGTTTTTTTTTTTCTTTTTTCTTTTTTCGTTATGTGTTTAAACAGAATTCCTGATGCATGTAAGAAGACAGCAGACAAAAAGCATGAAACTGAGGTATATTATTACACATTGTGAAGTGTTTCATTTGCTGTATTGACGCAGCCCGGAAGGAAGAAAGGGTTTGCCCACTGAGTTGAGGTAGTGAAGAGTGAGCCTTTATTAAGGTATTTCACCAGCATAATCTGGTTTGGGGAGAAGGTACTGGAAGGCGGGTGGAACTTGGGTGGAGCATGCAAACAAGGAACATATAAGGGCAAAAAAGGGGATGGTTCAACCAAAGGGAGGAGGGATTAACTATATATGGGATGACCAAATATGGTAGCACTGCCATGCTGCAGTAGGAAACCAATCAGGGAAAAGGGAATAACAGGAGGTACAGAACCATACAATTTTTCTTAACAAAAACTGGTAAAACATGGCTTAACAATCACAGACTCTAAGCCCAACGGCAAAGAGACCCCAACACTTATATAAATGCAGTGTAAACATGTTCTTCAGGCATTTCACAGATTTCTTCTTGCTTGTCATTCTCTTTTTTACACTTCTTATATGCACTGTGCTCTTGGTCCCCGACACTGGATGGAACTCAGTTCCAGAGGAAAAGAGATTATAGTCGACTACAGCTGACTGTCGCTACACTTAGAGGAGATCAAGTTAGTAAAGCCTAGAAAGTATTCAGCTCACACTGAAGTAGATACAGAGGGTATGAGTCATTGCCTGAGCATACAGATCTACTTCCAGTTGTGATGCTGTATAGTAATCCACCTGGCAAACAGCACTTCGCCCAGATCATGGACCACCAGGGGATGTGGATTTATCTGTCAAGCCCAGTGGGCTAACTCCGTGTGAGAGACTGGATTCGTATCTCACTGGATTAATTTTGGGTCAAATCAACCAATTCAGGGTGTGGTGCGGCCAGGTTGGAGGTCTCATGGTCAGCTCTCCAGGTCAGAAGGTACATGGCCTGCAGCAGAAGCTGTATGGGGCACCTGTCACTCAAGGAGGCCCACCTGGTGTCCTGCCCACACCACACTCCATGGAGCCTCTGACTGGCTGCACCACCCATCACTCTAGCCTGGAGGGCACTGAGTGGTCAGTGAGCCGGATGTCCCACCTGGGATGGGTGGCCACAGTGACTGGGACACATAAATAGAGGAGCATCGGGCTCTGTTTTGCCTTTTCTCTTGGGACCTGCCTTTGTCATATGACTCTTTGGTGGTAGCCATACAATTTTCTTATTCTAGCCCCTTTCTTTACTGCTTATTTCTTCTCTTTATCTCCTCACCTCCTTTACTCTTTCGTTCATCTCTTGTGGGTAACTTAAAATTGATGGGTTGTATTTCATTTAAGTTGTGGATGTTGTGGGCTGGGTACTTTAGTGAAATGCTTTTTCTCCTTGGTTGTGTGTTACTCCTGTGAACCTGTTGCCAAAATGCCTGTTTTCACTCTAAATTAAAAGAAATCTCTTGGGAAAAAGTCTGTGGCAGTTTCTCTTTATGTGACTTCAAGATATTAAGAACAAAAGGCTCTGCAAAATGTCATTTGGAACTCTTGAGATTCTTAAGTAATACAAGTAAAACACCTGGGTAGCTTGTGGGTCTGACCTGGGGCTTTACACTCAGTGAATCTAAAATGTCACTGAGGTCATAAAAAACCTGAGGGCAAACAAATAAATCTCTGACTGTTTCATTTACCCAAATATAACTTTGAGGACTGATTTCAGGTGTCTAGGTGTAGGTACCATTTGAGTATTCACAGCACCCACATGAGGCTGAGAGCTGTAACCTTGAAGATCAGGTTTCTTGTGTAGGTGACAGAAATCATGGAGTATTCTAGGGCATTTTAAATTACACTAGTTCCTTACATATACAGAAATGAATCAACCCAGTAATGTAGTTCTAGGTACTGTAAGGTACCATACCCGACATACAGTTGCCTACTTGAAATCCAGTGTCACGTGTGTTGTCCCATAAAGATGTCTTGGGTAACCAAATGGTAGTAGGAACTCACGTTGAAGCAACTGGCTTCCATGACAGGTCAGGTAAATCAGTGTAGACTGTCCTGAATGTAGCAGCTAGATTGAAGTCTGACATCTGTGATGTACCAGGTATCAAAGCCACATGTTTGCCTGTGTGAGGTAGACTTCAGCTGGCCTGAAGACTCTGTGGAATAGTTGGACTATGCTATGAACCTTCTGCACACGTCAGGGTGATATGCATGGAAGGAAAGCTGTAACACCTGGAACAGATATCCAGTTTCTAAAGTGACATGCACGGTTTGTGTGTCCAATTAGGAATTATTTATGTATAGAAAAACCAATGGTCCTTGGACATGTGTCCAGACTCAGGTCTATAAGAATCGCAGCCTCTGATACTACACAGCATTATTCCACCATTGCAATAAAGTTCCTATCCTGTTTTTGGAACAATACTATGTCGTTTCTTTGATCTGCCTCTAACTTCACGACGACATTTGCCCAGACATTTTATTTAGATTACAAATAGTTCCTACATGAAACTTTTGCAGAGTCTTAGTTCTTTCATACCTTGAATCGCATAAAGAGAATACACTACAAGTACTTCCCAAGAGAACTTATTTTCCTTTAGTGACAAAATAGATATTTTGGCTAAAGGTTTACAGGAGTAACATAGAACCACAGAGAGGATTCCACATTCAAGCATTACACTTAACTGGCTACTTGGAACAAAAGGACTTCCCTACTTCCCTCCAGAAAGCGTTCTGAGCTCTGCCTCAACAGCCCTCAAGGGATTTAAAAGACAGCAAGCATTGTTGGGAACCTTCATTGCACCCAGCAAACACCAGATCACGACTTACTGAAATACCACCCAACTGGTTTTAAGTTACCCACAAGAGGAAGAAAAGAGAGATTGAGAAAAATATTTACTGCCAAGAGGTTACATGGTGGTAGGTCCAGAGACAGAAGGCCGAACAAGATGAGATTCTGTTTATAGGGTTTCTATTGTTCTTAGTAAAATATTTTTTATAAAGCATGAAATCATTGTCTTTAGCTTGTCCATAAATTGAGTAATTTATTCTGGTTTTATAGTCTAAAAGTCTTCAACTCCCCAGCTTAGCAAGTTTTACTTCTGATAAGAACACTATCTTTAATATAGCACTTTCCAACTCTGATAAAAAATGTTATTACAATATTTTACAGTATTTTGTGAGATACAATCTTAATTCTAACTGAATTCTACTCTCAGCTTTATCAAACAGCAGAAACTGGTAATTAGAAAGGCAAAGGTCAGAGATAAGCATGCTCACAGTCTTAATTTGGAAGTTTCTTTATAGCCTTTCAGAAATTATATTATCAGTGAAATAACGACTAGAAATGTTTTCAGCCTTATAAAGTGACCAGAGAAGTAACCAGAAAAAAGAGTGGATTTCTATTCACTACCAAAAAAATGAATTTATAGCAGGTATGTACCACCAAAACAGTACGTACACTTCAGCTCCAGATTACAGACACATACATGGAATTGTCTTCTAACAACTGAACAGCTACTGAAGCATATATTCAGCTTCCTACACAGAGATTTAAAATGCAGTTTGTGATTCTGCCCCAACACTGTAAGGTATTTGGTATGTGTATATGGGACTAGTGATCTATAAGAAGTTTCAAGTGTCTATAGGAGCTGCTGCAGTCTGAGACTTTCTGTATAGCATCTTGATTACTCTTGGATGCCATGCTGAGTCAATGAAACTTAACTCAATGTGCCTATTTCAGGTGACAATTTCTTTCTGATGACATATCAACCAGCTATAGTAACATCTTGGGTTCTTACTCTTCATATAGATGCTTGCATGATACATGTATTAAAAACCTGAAACTGAATTATGAACATAAAGTTGAAGTCACATAATTTTATCTAACTTACAGCTAGGTGTCTAATCTACAGTAGTTATTTAGAGCATCATTTAGAGCTTTATTTATGTACCTGGGCATATACATCTAACATCATTTGATTTGCTGCAGTGTAGCTAAGATGCCCAGAGGGTACCAACAGATCAAATATTGTAAAAAAAAAAAAAAAAATCACATTCTTCTGGAGTGGTGGTTGGGTGTCAGAATACTCTAGCAAATTTCAGGTGGCAAATTACCAAAATTTAGGCAAAGGATCAAGCTGCTAGATCTCCCTGATGATGAATCTGCTGTGTTAGCTCTGTATGGTAATGTATCTACTCCTAAAATAATTAGTAATGAAAAAAAGATGTAATTATGTCCATCTTAAATAATGCCTTGAAAATAAATGGTGCTTTGGAAGTGTCTTTGACTGGAGAGAGAGAACCTAGAAAAAATGATGATTGCTGCTTACTGGCTACAGTTTAGTAAGTAGATCCCACTTTTAAATTTTGAAAAATGAATGCTCCATCTCTACTCAGTGGCATATGCAAGGTGTAGAAAAAGCAAGGTGCAGAAAAAGGTGAATGCAATATCTCGCCACTAAACCTGTCCATCTATCTCTGAAAAGACAGAGTGAAGACCATCTGGAGAGCATTCGACTTCTATCATGTCTTTCAGTTGGGTATACGTACATAAGGGGCAAAAAAATTAGGAAAGAAAGGAAAATTAGAACAGAACAGATGGTGTGATCAATGCAAAATTTTGGGGATGCTACCTAAGTAGCTAGTAGAAGATGAAAGCATTTTTAAGTTCATGTAGACTCTCTTAGAGGTTTTGCTTCTTTGTGATGTTTGAAAATCTGGAATATTAAAAGATTAAAATGTATTCATAAAGGATGGTTTAATCTAAAAAATGCCAAGAAGTTGACATCTCACTATATTTGCTGTAAACATTATATGGATGACTGATAGCACTGATCTATAAATGAAATTTAAACAATGTTGCTTCAGGGTAAATCCACTTTTCTGATACATTTCATACTAACAATGCTATATTTACTAATGTTGTGAATAATGCTAACCACTAAAGAGGCTAGAGCAAAAAAATAAATTCCTCAAGCACATATGATATAGTTTCTGAGCTGTGGTTTTCAGAGAAGTTTTCATTTGCTAGGAAATGAAGTTTTAAGGAGTTTCAGCATTTCAAATATCATGTTTCTTAGTAATTCCTAATCTAGAGGAGATTCATTTTGCTTCACAATTGCCATCTAAAATGTGGTGGTTCAATCTGAACTATTTATTAAGGAATCATTCCATATCCACTCAGTCCTTGAGGGTTTTCCATGTAGTTACCATGTTCTCGGTTAGCTGTGAATTATACCTTCAGCATGTGGCGTCTTGTCCAGTCATTCACTAACGAAGCTTTAACCCCCAACCTCCACCACCAAAGAAAGGATCTTTTGAGAAATTCTGAAACTAGTGTTCATCAAAATGGTAAAAGAAAGACTGGAAACATGACACGGAAACAAATATGAAGAGAAAGACTGCAGAATAGACTACATTGCTCTATTTTAAACATTTTTAAAAAATCTATTAATATCTGTTATGGGGAAAATATTTCTTTAAGTATTGAATCTTTAGGATAGCCACAGTCATTAAAACCAGTGCAAGAAATGTAATTGTATTATAAACATATTTTCCTCCTGCACAATTCCTATTAGCCATACTTTATTCTAATATTTATGAATTCAACCCATCTAGATTTTAATCTGCTTGACAGTGCTAATAACCTACTTTGTAAAATCTTCTTTGTGAGCCCTACCACCTGTTATCAAACAAATCCCTCTTGCCAGAAGGAAAAATAGTGATATGGATTCAAATGCTATAACAATAGAAGACTTTCTGATGATCACTTACTCTTATACCCTGTAGAACATAGATGATAAGATAAAGTTAATTAATTTCCACTTCAGGACCCATGCTTTGTGTAATTTTTTTTTTTTTTTTTTAAACAAACACACATTTCTTCTCAATGCATTGTATGTAGTAGTGGAGAAACTAATTTGGTCCAATGACAATTTACTCTCCTTTAGGGTCAAGTAATGCTTCCCAGTATTAGCTGGCTGTTCAATGGAAGCTTGCTTTGCTTTTCTTAATTACAATTTGACTTTTTTCCCCCTTAGTTTCTGTCCATAAGCTTTGTGTCATATTCATCTTTTATCCACTTGGCTTTGCAAACAGCCTGTTACACAATACTAAGTCCAGGGAATTACAGTATTTGAAGTAAAATTCAGTAGAATTTGTTTCATTAGACTCCAGTTGAA
>VWZG01000569.1:0-17411 GCA_013396735.1 Grallaria varia
TGCCCTAAACTAAGACAGAAGGATAAGTTCCTTAATGTAGCTTAATCTGTGTAATACAACAACCTATATCTTAATTAGAATCTCACAGTTAGTATTTCATGACTTGTATCTGCAGTGATGTCTTCCCTTAGAGATAGTGTTTGCATTAATCATGGGCAGGGCAGCTCAACTAACTTGATTTTAAAATTTCTCTCGATGAAAGGTTTAACCTTCTGTTAAACTGAAGTTTATCTGTATATTGTTTAGATTTCTCAAGTGCAGAGTTAATGTCTTTTTCACAAAGTTTAATATAGTTGCTTGACATAAGCTGCGTCAGAGCAAGTTACTCATTGTCTTGGGCAGTAACTGAAGCACAATCTAAACTAAGAAGAAGTAGAAATGTTTATAGTTAAAATTTTTATATCTTTATAAGGGTGCTGTCTTGATTGAAAATCATCCCAGATAACAAAATAAAAATGTTGTACCATCTCTCCCTCCATCCTTCTTGGAATACCAAGTCATAATCCAAAATCCCTTTAGGCTGAGGCTTTCTATATACTAGGCAATGTTTACTATTATAGTGCAGATGCAGTTTATTGCATCAAAACCCCACAGTTGCTGGAACAGTTTGTGCTGAATATCTGGGTGAAATAAACTAGCCTAGCGAAAAAGGCCTTTCATCACTGTAATATTTGCTATGCTGGAATTTTTACTAGCCTAGAAATTTTGCACCGAAAGAAGTTCTACTAAGCTGGTAAAACCTCTCTGGCCCGTACTGGGACATAATCAAAAGCCTAAGCTAGCTCTTCTAATTACAGTGTGGAGAAGTAGCCACTCTTATGGCATCCACCCTGTTTTGGAAAGAAGTTAAGGGAGAAAAGTTGTTTGGCACCTGTTGCAGGCAGAGGTAAGCAACGTTTCAAATCATGTTGGATGTGAAGTTACCCAGCGAAAGAGGGTTACACAATCAACTTTTATATATATATATACACACACATATAGGTACAAAATGCTTCACAGTAATGTTTAATCAAAACATTAAATACACTTAGGTAAAAAAATTATATATGATCAATATACAATTATATATGATCAATATACAGTTCAATGACTGTAAATGTTATGTTTACCATTACAAATCCAAACCTCTTACATGACAGAAAATTTGACAATTTTGGCGACTGTAGAGAAAGAATTTAGGAGCTATAGTTAATATCCAGAAGCACATTTTATTTTGTTTTATGTGAAATATTCTCTGATGCCTAGCTGGTATATTTTAAACTTCTGCTTAGGGAACAAAACTGGAGAAGACAATAAACTGGAACCATAACAGAGACATTTATTTTGTGTAACACCAGTAACGGGTCAGGAGCATTCTCCGACCCTGACACCAAATTCTCCAATGCATGTATTTTCCTACAGATAAACCTTCTTAGCCCTGAAGAGCAGGTGGCTGCATCAGAATTGCTGTTGAACGTCTTACCAGGCCCATGCTAATTCCTGAACCATGCCTGGGCACTGTCTAGGAGAATGCTAGCTGGCATGGGCCAAAACTCAGGTAGCAACCTTGCTAGTGATTTAATGCTTATTAAAGTGCAGTACCATCCAGTCATATGTCATAGTTTACTGGAACCCATCTAGCCTTAGACAGCGCCTGATTTTGAGATTAACCTTGTATCTTAGAAGAAATTAAAGTTGTTACTTCTGTTTCAATATCCGTGAAGCTTGGCAGTGTCATTGTGAAAAAGCATGAGATGATGCTGTTACGGTCAGTATCTGATAATATTACAGTCAGTATCTGATAGAGTATTGTTACTCCATAACATTTTGCAAAATTGCTATCTTTAAAATTTATTTAGGAAGTCCAATTACAGTATCTAAAAGGTCGGATCTGACCCAGATTCCTTTGTGAGTAGGATCGTTCAGAAAGAAAACTTCTCTCCCTTTTGCAATTGAATTTGTAATTGGGCACAAGGTAGAGTAACAGGTTTAGTAAGCATGAAAAAAACATTCTGGATTTACAAAGGACAAAAAACCAAGAATATGTAGAGTAGCTCCTAACAGTTTGTTATGAATGTATTGACTTTTAATTGTGAATTAGAAATTGTAGAACACTGTGCTATTTTCATTGCAGGCAAGATGATGACAAACTGTTTCTTTGTGTCTAAATGCATTACAGAAAAGTGTCCCTCTAACTATCATTTTAGACTGATACTAAAATGGATTGAGTTTGTGACTATCCTTTATTTAAGGGAGTGTTTCTTATCCATATTTCCGTACCTTGAAAGTGAATGTTGGCAATTGTGCAGGTCTTAAGTATACCCTCTAGTTAAATTTCTGATATGACCAGGTCACTGTCTGTATATGTAATGATCCTTATTCTCATGCCATTTATATGTGTGCAGTTTCAATTTTTTGTGGCTCTTAGAAGTATTTAGTTCCAGCTCTGTGCTTTTATTCACCACAGAGCAAACAGGTTACTCTGAGGCAGATACACATCATCTGATAACCTTGACACTGGGTCTCACTGGGTCTTCAAGTTGGTCTGGCTGCCTCCATGGCTGTGAATGTCATCCTCCATCACGGAGTGCCTGGAACGTGTAGGGGGAAATTCATCCTGCCAAGACACCACTTCCGTGTTTGGCACACAGTTGGCATGAAAAATGAGAGGGCTACTGGCACTGGCAGTGCTACAAATTGCTTTGAGATGGACAAGATGCAAGTGTGTAGGAAGGGAAGGAGGCATGGTAGGAGAGTACAGAAGAATATATTCTTAGAAGCCTCAGCGTGGACATGCTGGGGGTGTTCTGGGCTGAGTACATCTGCAGGAGTATCTAGACTGCCTCAAGAGGATGTTGACAGGGTGCACAGGGCTGAGTTTTCAACGGCAGTGTCGCAAATAGTTCCTCTTGGGATGATTTTGAGGGTGCACCAATACAATGATGAGCTGATCATGGAAGGGTGACAGGTCAGTTCACCCATTTATTCTACGTGCTTTACAGGAGCCGTCTATAAAGCTACAAGGTGTTAAAACTGTCTTTTCTCATGTTTGCACATAGCACCTTTGAAATCTTAGAGACAGTGTTGGAGGTTCATTGATGTTTATTTCCTGCTAAAAAGTGACAGACCTGCTTGAAGATCCTAGCATTGGAACAACTTATTTGAATTCACTGACTGTCTCATTTTTTATTGTAAAGTTGGTATAATACCTTTGAGAACAATGCAGAATAAAACCAGTGATGGTCATGGAAGAACTGGGGACACTGTTTACTCACGTACTTTAAAAGCATATGTGGAGAGACAAAACCACACAGAAATATATAGTCATATATAAACAGACCTTTTGAGAAAGAATGAACCTAAGCCAGTTTGGTGTCCTCTTCATGTCTGTTTACTGCTCTCAAGTTTCACACTCTCAGTGCATTAATTCAAGTTCACTTCTTCCTATGCCTTCCATTACATCTCTTTGAGCAAGAGACTTGTGCTGTGGTTCCTTCAGTTAGTCATATGTGCAAGCAGACTGGCCAGCCAGTGCACGTGCCCACTGCCAACTGGCTCGTGCTTAGATAACACATGCTATTGTGTTCTGCCTACGTTTCCCACACTCATGTAACTAATCTGAGTCTTCTTCCTATATCCAGGTACTGCTGTTAGAGAAAATTATAGGACCTTAATTACTTTGGACTGTATTAGGCTTACTTCAGGGGTATATTCTTACCCCTACTATTCCTATTATAATTCAGTCAGGATTTATAATATATGAACAGTAGTAAGGAACTAGTACTATTACTATGTTCCAAGGCCTTGGTCCTTGGACTGACCAGAACAGATGCCTTTGGAGCATCATTTATCCCACCAAACACAAATTTCTAATTTTTACTTCCTATGAAAACCAGGCTGCAGGAACAAGGACAAATCCACACTCAGGACTCTTCACAGTGTGAACTGGGATGCACTTGAGTTGTACACCTTTACTAAGAAAGCAGAAGTAAGAAATACTCTAAGATTTCCTAATCCACAGAAAGCTCTTGAAATTTCTCTCCTTCCATAGTCCAAACCACTACATTCAGTGAAGATCTTTGATAATTGGAGTATTATTGTAACTGTCAGCATCTCATGTAGGCATGCTCTGGGCCACATGGAGCTGCTTTCAGCTGCTGAGCTGCTGCCCTGGCACTAGTGAAACTGCTTGGTTCCCAGGCTATCCTCAGCACTCTGCTACTGCCCTCCTGAAACATGTTTGAAACCTCTACTTCATCCACAGCTCCCAGGAGGGAGAGGAAATCCATGTTGATTTTAACAGCTGGCACTGGATAGAGGACAGAGTTATAAATAAATGGAAATAAAGAATGATGGCATGTGACGGAAGCCATGATGGTCACTTTTTGGTATGGCAACAGATGAGCAGTTCTCCGTGTGACAAAATGTCACTCTGAATGTATGGGCACTATGACAAGCTCAAAAGAGGCTCATTTGACTTGGGATTCAGGAGGATCCTCTATCTAAATCCCGTCTGAACTACTGACAGGCTGCATGACCTTCTACAATATATTGAGCTCCATGGGTCAAATTGGTTCTTGCTGCAACTAAATTGACTACAATGAAATTATTCTGGGACTGAACTTGGTTTCTCAGACACCAATCAACACAGCTGGTTCACTGAACGAATGAAAGAAAGGAATCATAGGTGTCACTGGAAAACAGATATCTCTGATCAGAGTGTTTTAGTTTTAGTAGAACTGGAACAGAACTGCACAACTGTTACTTAAAATGCATAAATAATTGCTGATGGTGATTTATTTGCAATGTAAACTCTAAGAAGGTAACAAAAGTGTGCCATTGTCTTATTCAGAGGGAATGTAATTATCATATGTTACTTAAAACTTGGGAAATGACTCATACTTCTTTAAGCATTCTGGTATAGGTAGATTTTTCTTTAAAAAAATAATAATGATAAATGACTGAGGCATTTATGCTGAGTCATTTACATTACAATGCTGCACATGGTATGCTTCTTCCATACAAAATGCTTTTAGTGTTAGATGGCAAAATAATTATGGTAATTAATAAAACATAATGGTTATTAAGAGTGTCACAGGCAGAATGAGAACTTCAGATGAAGTTTATTGGGGAGGTCCCAGTGCCCCATTCAGTCATGAGGTGCAAAAAGGACCCTGTTGCTTTCTAAACTTCTCCTCAGAGAGGAGTCTGGGTGCAGCGGGATCCAGTCCTCGTCCCAGACTTGGTCAATTTTTTATGTCTGAAGGGTTCTGTAGGTGTAATTGAACCTTTATACAGCTCTGTCCCACAGGAATAAGGATGGCAACCTACATACATTTATATGAATAAAATAAATTATTAAATTGATGATGATAATGATAAGACTAAAAAAACCTTAATCAGAAATATTTACTACGCAGTATAGGTAGCTGTAAGTACTGGTTTAGTGAACTATGTATTGAAGCAAAACTGAAGCAATGATATTAAAGCTAGCAAAATAATTATTAAAATTGATGCTACTCACCCATACAATGACTGTGGACAAATCACTTTTGCTCAGCCTCAAGGAGTAACCTTGAAGAGTTCCCCCCTCAAAGGAGGAATCTCCACGCACACTCTTAGAAGACCCTGCCATTAAAAAGCAGGACTGGGCTTTTAAAGTATAAAGTGACTGTCATTTTCATGTCTCCAGGCCCAATAGCTTTAGATACCTTATCAGTACCAGCACTTGGTTCCTTTATCTGGAACTTTGTCTCCCACACCCTCATAACTGCCAATTTCTGCTAGGAAACACTGTTCTTCCTCTGAATGTTTAACTTTGGGGTTAATATGTTGGTCTGGTCTCGGCATTCTTCCATGTCAAAAGCAGTGTGACCCCTGTGAAGTGAACCTTGTGAAATTCCAATGAGGCCAAGTGCAAGGTCTGGTATGTGGGTCAGGGAAATCCCAAGCAAAGTACAGTCTGAGCAGGGGATGGAGTGAGAGCAGCCAAAGGAGTGGGACTTGGAGGTGTTGGTAATGAGAAGCTCAACAGGACCTGGCAATGTGAACTCATGGACCAAAAAGCCAAATATGTCCTGGGCTGTATCAAAAGCAGAGTGGGTAGCAGGTCAAGGGACGGGATTTTCACCCTTTACTCCACTCTCGTGAGACCCCCACTTGGAGTACTGTGCCCAGGTCTGGGGTCCCCAAAATGAGAAGGATGTAGACATGCTGGAATGAGTCCAGAGAAGGGCCATGAAGATAATCACAGGGCTGGAAGACAGACTAAGGGACTGTTCAGCCTGGAAAAGAGAAGACTCTAGGGACACCTTAAAGCATCTTCCACTACCTAAAGGGGACCTATAAAAAAGATAGAGAGGGACTTTTTAGAAGTGCATGTAGTGACAGAATATGGTGTAATGGCTTCAAACTGAATGAGAGTAGGTTTAGATTAGATATTAGGAAGAAATCTTTACTTGAAGGGTGGTGAGGCACTGGAATAGATTGCTCAGAAAAGCTGTGGACTCCCCATTCCTGGGAGTGTTCAAGGCCAGATTGGATGGGGCTTTGAGCAACCTGGACTAGTGAAAGATTTTCTGCAAATGGCAGTGGGGTTGGAACAAGATGATCTTTAAGGTCCCTTCCAACCCAGGTCTTCCTATGATTCTGTGAAATGAAGAATTTAGATCAGGAGCATATTTTCTATCCTAGCTGAAAGGCCACCAAATTTTGGTGTCTGAGTATCTATGTCACTACATGTGCTTGTTTTGTCTGGAATAGGGTTAATTTTCTTCATAGTAGCTGGTATGGGCTGTTTTGGATTCGTGCTGAAGAACTTTGTGAAGTTTAGAAAGCATCAGTGTAAAAAGACTTAGACAAAAAGGTGGTTTACAGAGCAGTTGCAAGAGATGCGCTCCCTGCAATTCCTGTAGTTTAAACAAAATGAGCTGTTACAAATCAAAGGGTTCTTTCCTCCCAGCTGCTCATGTGATTTAAGTTACAAAACACAAGATAGAAAAACCTTAATAAATAAAAATAATTTTCTAGTTTCAAGTACGCTATATTGTTCTTCTACCTAATTCTACATAAAACAAGACTGAGATTTAACAAGTAGGAAAAAAATACTTGGCATAATTTAAGAAAACTTGAAGAGGTGACACTGGTACTTTTTTCGTTTTTCATGCCAATTTAGTAATGAGGACAATGGAGCTGCTTCTCTAGACATGATTAAAAAAGAGATCTGAAAGGGTTTTCCAGTTCATCTTCTTGCTTCAGTGCAGAATCCACTCTATCTAATCAATTCCTGACAGATATTTGTTCAACCTGCCCTTGAAAATTTGCAATCATGCTGAGTCTTCAGACCTCTCCACAGTCAGCTACTGCATAACATTTCTTACAGTTCAAAAGCTTTTTGTAAAATGTAACTGAAATCTTTAAGTTGCAATTTAAGGCTCTTACTTTTTGCCATATCTCAATGGACATGGAGAACAGTTTGTATCTCTGCCATACTTTTTATGTGTTTGAGAACTGATATAATATCTTCCCTCAATTCTCTCATTGCTAGACTAAAGAAATGAATTCTTTCAATCTTACCTCCTGTGTCATATTTTCTATACCTGTGAAAATTACATGGCTCTACCGTGGTTTCTTTATTGAAATGTTTGGTTTTCTGGAGTGTTGCTTTTATTAGGTTGTTTTCTGGTAAAACTACATTAGCTATTACTTATCACCATAGGATTACAGGATAATTTTGTTTGAAAGGGACCCCAGGAGATCTCTAGTCCAACCCTCTGCTGAAGCCAGGGTCAGTTATGAATTGAGATCAGACTGGATCCTGTTGGATTTTGAAAAACTGCAAGAACACAGACCTCTCCAATTCTGTGGGCAACCAGTTCCATGGTTTGACTGCCTCATGGTGAAAATGTTTTCCCTCAAATCCAGCTTGAACCCCTCTCATTTCAATTTATGTTAATTGTCTGCCACTCCCCCCCATACAGCAATCTGAAGAGCCTGGCTCCATTTTCTCAATAACCTCTGCTTGGCTCTTACTTAGGAATACATTTATGTTTTTTTAAATCATTTGGCAAAAGGAACTAAAAGATGAAGAACTACCTTTCCTGGATTAATGGGTTATAGATTCTCCTTTTTATCCATTTGTATGCTTTCTCCATTCCTTTACTACTTAACTTACACATTCCTTATTTAGAGAGCGAATGAAGCAGTTAGTCCCTTAATAGAGAACTAGTAGAGGATGATAAGAGGTTATGTCAGGCTGACATAATTTAGAACATTTAATTTATCAAAGTTGTTTTTTTCTGTTCTTTCCCTTTCCTATCTGGAAGTCTTATTCCCTTCTATAACTTACAAATCAAAGCAAAGCATCACACACAAGTATCTGCAGAAGTCAATGCAGGGAGGTAAAAAAAGCGACATTAGGAAACACTTCTTTTCTAAGAGTGTGGCCAAACACTGGAACAGGTTTCCTAGGGAGGTGGTCAATCTGCAAGGCTGACAGTGTTTAAGGGGCATTTGCACATTTGGACAATGCCCTTAAAAACACACTTTAACTTTTGGTCACCTTTAAGTGGTCAGGCAGTTGGACTGGATGATCATTCACCTTCCAACTGAAATATTCCATTCCATGTTCTGCTTGTGAGGGTCAGTCACCATTTTATGCAAGTAAAGTGGCCTGTTTAAAGGCACGTACTTTGAATTAAATTGCAGGTCTCATTGACTGTGCTGAACTTTTAATTGGGAATTTAGAGACTCTGACTGTAAAGGTCAGATAGCAAACCTCAACTACGTGCATAGTTTCTGGTGCTTTATCATAAACTGTGTAGATGGGTTTTCCTTATGCAAATATACATGGTTTGGGGTAGAATCACAGAATGGTTTGGGCTGGAAGGGAGCTTAAAGGTCATCTATTTCCCACCCTCCTGCCACGGGCTGGGACACCTTCCACTAGACCAGGTGACTCAGAGTCCCATCCAGCCTGGTCATGAACACATTCAGGGGTGGGGAGTCCACGACTGCTCAGGGGTAGATTTTATGTAGAAAGAGAGTCAGTGCATACTTTTCTGAGAAATGCATGAGGACCTTACATAGTTGAAATAAAAATTGCATGGAAATGCCACATATTTTTTCTTCTACTTATCCAGAGGCTGCTGAAAACTTCAAAAAACAGTAAAACAATATGCTTCAAGAAGCTTTGGGGAGTTTGGTGTTTCTCAATAAATCCCTGGTGATCAAATTATATGTATATTTATACTAAAAATTACTCCTAGTGCTTAACTTATAATTCTAAAAGAAAATATTGTGATGCAGATAATTTCACTGGTAGAAAGCCAAGACTAGAAAATACAGGTTCTCATAGTGGGGAAAAAAAAAAGGGGAAAAGACAAAAGGAATAGCTGTGGGATTGGTGCACTGTGCAGCTGGCAGTAAGTTCTGAAGCTTTCTGGGTTTATACCTGATTTGAGAAAAATGTTTCAGGATCATATAAATACATTACATAATACAAAACCCAGATCTGCCAGCACTAACAGAGCAGCAGGATGACTGGTAGGCATGGTCAGAAATACATGAGATTATGGCTAATGCTTGAATAAGTGCAGCCCCTATGCAATACCATCAGTGCAGTAACTGCAACCAGCTAGAAAGTAACTGCCCATCCCCTAATTCTGTTGAATCTACTTAGTAATAATGACTTGGGTTCCTGCTCCAAACCTTATTTCATTTGACATACTATAGCTCATCTGCTATGAAGACCATGTCATGTTTGAAAATGCCTCTTAGGTGGATCTCTTAAGCCTCTCATATTAACCCAGTTCTTACATACTTAGTTAAATGGGATTTTAAAATGAAAAAAAAAAAAAAACCAACCTCACAGTCAGTATCTGAAGTTCCAAAGGCAAATGTGAAAGCAAATGTATTTAAGGCAAACTGGATCTCTATGTGTGTGTGATAATTTGTGTGTCTTCTGGACATCACAAACTTACAGCTTGTGTACAGATCAACTCATGAACACATGCACTGAAATTCTTGCCTTGTAAACCTGGTGGTTTTCTGAGCAGATGAGGTTTTCATGTGGGAGAAGCATCACAGTGCACAACGAATACAAAGAAAATCTGTTCATGCATAATGTCTGGGATCAGTAGATGTTTGGAAGCTTTCTTTGCGTTACTGCTCTGCACTAGCTGCCAAACATCTGCAATTTAGTAAAAAATGTAGAGAAGAAAATGGCCAGCAAAAGCAACTGTCTCCCATAAAAAAAAAAAAAAAAGGTAGGTCTGGCACGCTGGGCTATGATAGGATTTGAGAAAGGCATCAGTCTGGGACATAGAGCACAGTGGGTTTAAGAAACTGAAGATTTTTTTTCCTTCAGAGGACTATAAAAAAGGCCAGTGGGTCTGAGATCCATCTGAAAAAATGATCTTTAGTGACATGCACCACTAAACTGAGTGCAATCAGATTGTTCACTTGGAATTTAAAAGTGTGAATATCAACTCTATCAAATTAGCTCCTTATGTGAGCAGAAACATCTTACCAATGTTATCCCACATTCCCAAAGTCCTTATGCCTTCTCAGGTTATAAAATCCCCAGCTTTCTCTTTGCCAGCCATCTGTCAACACTCCTAGTTTTTCCCTTGACAACACTGGTTGTTCATTACACAGAAATCAGTACAAAATACATCTGCAACAAAGTATTGAATCTTGAATGTATGCAAATATCAAAACCAAACTCATTGTAATATAAAGATAAATAACACAGGGAATACTTATGTGGTTACTCTATTTGTATTTAATTAATGTCAAGAATTCAGTATTTAAAATTATGTAAAGATGCTGCAAAATTTCCAGCCTCCTGCATTAAAATGCTGCAGGCCCATACAGAATATAAGTTCAACTTGTTGTGCCCTTGAGTAAATGCATTTATAATCTGTATAATGTCCTCTAATAACAAAATAAAATATATGGATCTCATCTCTAGATAAAGGAAGCCTGCAATGAGCTACTAGCCTGAAGCTCAGGATAAGATTTGTTTTGCCTGAAGGCAGCTGCCTAGAAGTTGGGTGTTTTCAGTCTGCTGAACTAGTCCTTCATTCTTCTACTATCAGTGGGAGAGGGAAGTACCATGAGGAGACATTTCTAAGTAATAATCCTAAGAGAGGTGTCCAGAGTACAATGGATAACCCACATTTAGAGGTGCCTGTTTCCCTCCACTGACTATTGAAAGAGTGTAGAGAATTGGTTTTATACAGCTGAAGTGTGATGAGTGATGCTACTTTTGTACATGAGCACAAGGGAGGCCTACAGCACAGAGACATGAGTCAGGATACGAATTTGGTCAGTCTGTGATAGCATCATGGACCTTGAAGAGTCTACAACACAATGGCCCATCAGTTCAGGCTATGAAATCAGCCAGGAAGCTGCATAGGGCTGTAAAGCCAAATGCTTATATATGTTGTTTCCACAGTTAAAGTGCAACAGGGAAGCCTGGTAGCTAAACAAAACCTGCCCTGGATTAATGACAATAATAGGCAAGCATATAATCATGCTGTATTAATATCTATATAAAACTATGTGGTCTGCAGTTTGTGTTTGCTAATGCTTACTTAAGCATTACTGAGACTATAGGGATTAAAGACTGAGAAAACAGGGTTTAAGAGAGGAAATGAAAGAGAAAACTCAGTCATCTGGATATTAGGACAGCATGTAACTGTACATTTACTATATTGTAAACTGTGATAAGTAGCATTAACAGCATTTTTTGTGTAATGGAAAAACCTACTCTCCTTCCACAGATGGTTAAAAAATCTGCTATCAGCTTTGGTACCTGAATGATGCTGAACAGAAGAAGAATGTACCACAAAATCAAAGAATGATGGCTGTGTTAGCTGCCTGATCAGGTGCCAAATTCTAATATTTTCAATAATTGCATTATTTCAATTTTCACTATGTTAATTTTGATTGAATTATACCAGAGACTTGGGTGACCACTTGATTATTTTCTGAAGAAAATATTTGAGAAAGTGACGCTTTCTTAAAAGGAACAAAAGGTTGAAATAAATGTTGCAGTTTTGGGAACTCATCTACCATCAAATCAGAATAAGGCTATGAAACAATGAACCTGTATGTGGTTATAGTCAAAGGGCGGAACACTTTTATACAATGCCAAAAAAAGCAATTAAAAAGGACTAATCTTTGTTCTGTAGCAAGTCTGCTAAAAGGCAAGGAAAAATGTATCTCTTTAGCTAAATCAGATAAATTTACCCACAGGAATTTCCTGTTGAGTTACTGCATCAGTCAGAATCTTTTTTTTTTTTGGCATGTTATTCTTGCATATTTGTTGTTATGAGTTACCCAAACTTCTTCCATTTATTTTTCTGATAAAAGCCTTCAGCGCTCAGGTAGTAGGTTGTCTGTACTTACTGACAGGTTCCTCTTCTCATTTCAGTGCATAAATACTTATGAGAAAAAAAGAACTGCAGACAGAATACTGCAATAATTCCTGAAGAAAGCTTTTAATCAGCAGCCTCAAAAGAGTGCTCTGTTAATGAGCAACTGGAATGTTATAAATTCAGCCAGCAGCCTCTATGTTTAATTTAGACAGTCTTCCTTGCAGCTTGAGAGTACAAAAGACCAGTGTCGGTGGCCTGTAGGCCTCTGCAGTTGCTGCCCAGTGGTTAACCATGGGAAAGAAAAGCTATTGGAATTTATTTGGCTGGAGGATAACCTTTAGGTAATAAAAATTATCAGCTAGATGCCAGTAAACAGCTGGCATGAAAATCAGAAAACATAGTGTTCATAAAGTTTAATTTTTATTCTCAAAACAGCTTTATTCACAAAAAACCCCAAAACACCCTAACCCGTTCCTCAGCAAAAATGTATTGTTTCTTGAGCCCATGTTCTTAGGCTCATTTGAATTCTTGCTTGGCTGAGCTCAAGCCAGTTCCTGGCAGCTGGATTTCAGCATATTCATTAAGGGAAATACTATATCATTGCTTTAAAAAACATAGTAGATTGTAAATAAACAGTGAACAAGATGAGTCTACAAAAAGCTAACACAGCACCAAGCAGTAGTTTAGCTGAAGCCAATTTCAATTGTTAATGTTTACTCTGTGCTGGTTTCAGCAGTTTTGAGGGTCTTTTTCCTGAGCAGTGCTGTTCTGGTACTCGGCCCCTGTGCACTCTTGTCTGGGGTTGGATCAGCCTGTAACTGAGGGTAGTTCTTTGTGACGACTTCTACAGTAACCTGACAGTGATAGTGTGTCTTGCTACTATGAACTTTTTCTTTATTTCAGAAGAAATATTTGATGTATACAATTGAAAGAAAATCTTTCAATGTGATCATGCTTTCTTTGCTCATACCAAGATTATCAGGGTTGTTTTCAAAGCGTTGTGTTCAGCCCCTGTGCTGACAGGTGGTTACACAAACATCAGGTATGTGTATGCAGATTTCTATCACTGCTACCACATGGAATTGTTTTAGAAAGCAGAAGTATTACTCTAGGAGCAATATGCTAGATCTAGGAGTGCTGGCAACATAACAATGTTTTTTCACGTGGACTAGTGTAGGCTCTCTCCCCATGTGTGAACTCATACCTCAGCCTTCTCCTCAGCTGGCGGTTCCTAGAATGGCCCAATCTATGAGATGCCCGTACCTTTTGGTTGACATTGTACAATAATGAGGCATGGAAACCTTATTTCCTCAGAAAAGCAGTTGGGATTGTAGAATTCAGACTGCATATTACTACTGGGTTTGATGGAGTTTCTGAAAAGTTTTATGTCTGTTTAAAAACTGAAAGTGCCATTTGGTCCTTGTCCATAAACCTGTTTAGGAGGGATGCTCATTTAAAAGAGCTACTTAGTGTAAAATACGAAGCTCCCCATACTTAGGAAGAAATCTGGAATCTGGATCTGAAGGAATCAGATTTTTACCCTGAGGCTCTCACCTATATCATCCACCCATTTCACAAGGCTCTGTGGCATCTTGAACTCGGCAAACAACTACTGATCTATCATGCTGATGACAAGGACATAATTTATATAGAACTTCCCTCTGCTAATTCTGGCCCTTCTACTCCATTGTTACTTGAGACTGGACACATAAGAACTAAGAAAAAAGGTCTCATTTTCTCCATCTGGGAGCTGCAGATAACACTGTTTACCTAGACCACAGGGGTGTTGTGAGCATTCCTTGCTATAATAGTCCATTTCTAAATAACCTCATTGTAAAAGAAGATTGTTAAAATGATTTAAAAGGTAGTATTTTGTAAAAGTTTAGTGGTGAATGTTCCATATTCAGCTTCTATTGTCAAGCACCAGTATTTGGTTTATTTTATTGTATTTTTAGCTGCTTAATAAGATTTCTTAACTTAAAGTTGCATCTCTCTAATGACCTTTCTTGGATGCTAAATTTTAGATTGCATTTACATATGAGACACTGCTATTTTGTTAAGTAGGAGACATATTATGAGGATAATCAGTTCATCTTAAGCTGTAATTCTATGTCTAGCAAGGATTCAAATTTCTGGGATGGAGGGTGGCTAATGGCTTAGTGAAGTCTGGTAAAACATCTTTGAGATAAATCCCAGCATAATGAGATCAGTTACATCTAGCTGTAAAATGGAAGAGAAGCTTAATTTTAATTTTCAATTGCACAGTTTGGTGCTTTGCTCTTTTTCTTTTACAACTTGACAGAGCTCTATCTGAAATTTAAAAAATGATGGAACTGGATGGATCTTTTGAATATGCATAAACTAAATGGAAGAAACTAAATAAAAAAAGAGAAGTAGCTAGTTTCATGTCAGGTTAGATTTTCTATTCCATGGAAACTAATTTGACTTGAATGAAAATTCTCTGGTGAAAGGATGTGCCTGCTTTACAGCTACAAGGCTATTCTTACCAAAAGTTATGTGGGTACTAAAATATATATATAAATTATAAAAAATATATAAACTGTATATATAATACAGACAGCAAGATAACAGTAACAGTAACAATTTCAGTCACAGAGAACTAACATGCGAACAACAATTTCACTTTTATTTTTAGATGTATGCCGGATGTCATGCTTTTGGTTTTTTCTATTCATATGTAATTACAGTCCTTGTGACAGAAACCGGGCAAGTCTGGCTGCAGGATTAAAGCTGCTGTTTAAGCACAGATCTTATGAACTCTGCAGTGCAGATGTTTTAGAGGAGTCTGTGCAATTTCATTCTGAACTGCCAAAGGAGTGAGAAAATGCCCCCGAGAAGCTATATATTTAAAATACAGTGACTTTCCCTGAAACTGGTCGATGTTTTGGAGTCTGAGAAAGTAAATCACAGTGAAGAACGTCCTCACACTTCAGCATCTGAGCCAGCTCAGGAGCCATAAACAACCCTCAGTGTCCTTTGAGAGTCACAGTAGTTTTGTCACCTAAAACCTTGCATGTGACTGATAAGGTTCCAGGGGGAAGGGAGCACCACTTCTGACAGACTTGTGAGTCAGCTCTGAGTAACAGGACCTTAGCAGCTGTAGGAGACAGCTCACACTGAGCAGAAGCATTCACAGGTCCCACCATTGTCGACAACCCTTGTGGAAGCAAAGCCTCAGGCCAGAGATGGAGCGACTGAGGGCACTCATTGACACAGCACTGAACTCCTTCAGAAATGGGCTGTGTTAAAACGCACAGGGGCAAAAAGGCAGGTGCTGAAGCACCTGGGCAAAAATCAATACTACATCCGGGGCCCAAGCACCTCTTCCTTCTGATGGCCTGCCGAGAGCCCAGCTTTCTCTCTTTCTGGAGCAGAGCAAAATGGGGAAGGTCTGTAGTAGCTGTACTGAGGCAGAGGGTGTAGGAAGAGGGGAGTTCAGGGTTAGGAGAATAGTACCCAGAAACAGCAACTCCCCCAGCATATACAGTACAGACTTCTTTCTTTCTTTCTTTAAGTGGTATTTTGTTTCTTTCTGTCATGTCACAACACACTGCAGGACAAATAAGAGAATTTCACCCTAGTTTTCCATAATTTTTGAGATAATACTTTAGTAGCCAAATCAAAAGCCTCTAATTCCAGGGGAAAAAAAATAAAAAAGGTCAAAATTTTTAACAGGAAGTCAAAACCGAAAGCACCAATTCGTACATTGGCAGAACTTTTCCCAGCCCAAATCTGCCTCCTGTCAAGTACCATTCCCACCAGCCCTTCCCAGCCCCTGGCAGCTGGGGAGGGACCGTTCCCAGCAGCCTGCACAGTCCCGTGCTGGGAGCTGGGCCCTGCCGAGCGCTGAATTTACTGCTGTGCATGAAGCCTGCCTATTCACAACAAGTCTGTCTGCTACGTTGCACTCACTCCTTAGAACAAGACTTCAGGTTACGGTTTCAGCCCTGGGATTTCCCCAGCCGGGGCAGGTCTGTCCCACAGGAAGGGCAGCGCCCTCAGCGAGCAGAGATGTGCCCACGGCGGCGCTTTGCGCTCACTGAGTCTGGCCGGAATGGGGACCAAAAGGGCTTTCCTGAACCGCACTGCTCCGGAGCAGAGTTAGGACAGCAGGACCAGTAAGTGCTGTGGAGCGGACCCGGAGGTCCTGGCTGATGGCAAGTTGGATACGAGTCAAGTCAGCAGTGCCCTGGTGACCAGGAGGGACATCCCTGTCCTGGGGCGCATCAGGCACAGCATCGCCAGCCGGGCAAGGGAGAGGCTTGTCCCGCTCTGCTCTGCACTGGGGCGGCCTCACCTGGAATATTGTGTGCAGTTTGGGGCACCGCAATGTAAGAAAGACATTGAGCTGTTAGAGTGTGGCCAAAGGAGGGTAACAAAGATGATGAAGGACCTTGAGGAGAAGGCAGATGAGGAGCAGCTGAGGGCAATTGATGTGCTCAGCCTGGAGAAGAGACCGAGGGGAGACCTCACTGCAGTTACAACTTCCTTGTGACAAGAGGCAGGCACTGATCTCTTCTCTGTGGTGAACCGTGACAGAACCCAAGGGAATGGCTTGAAGGTGTGTCAGGGGAGGTTTAGGTTGGGTGTTAAAGGTTCTTACCCCAGAGGGTGGTTGGGCACTGAACAGGTTCCCCAGGGCAGTGCCAAGCCTGAGAGAGCTCAGAAGCGCCTGGACAATGCTCTCAGGCACACGGTATAACTCTTTGCCGCGGGTCTGTGCGGAGTTGGTCGGACGGGACGCCCCGTGCACACCCCTCCCACCGCAGCCCCGGGAAGGTCCCGGCGGTGCAAGGCGGGCCGGCCCGGCCCCGCCCCGCGCCTGCGCACTCGGCCCCGCCCCCTCAGCGCCAAGATGGCGGCGTCAGCAGCGCGCAGGGCGGCTCAGCNCCCGGCCCCGGGGCCCCCCCGCCTGCCCACAGCGCCCGGCAACGCGCGGCGGGTGAGGCGGCGGGGAGAGGGGAGAGGTGCGAGGTGCGGGGGCTTCGTGCGGTGGCGCTCGGGCTGGCGCCGACGGGGCCGCGGGGG
>VWZG01000571.1:0-42283 GCA_013396735.1 Grallaria varia
GTCATGATGATGATGATGATGAGTCAAGTGGAATGAAAGACGTGTGAAAACCTAGAAATTATCATTTATTATTTCATTATGCCCTTACTTTATGCAGCCCTTTTTTCCCCTTATTCCACAGCACATTCCAGGATGCCACTTGCATGATTTTTAAGAAGGGACACATAAAAATCAGTCAGATTAATTTTTGCAAAATGCCTGGAGGCAAACAGTGCACTCTTTCTCTCATTTTAACAATATAAAAAATTATAATAATTACTAATAATAACTATTTGGAACAACTCTCCACCAAACACAGAGTGTAAGAAACAGGTGATGCCATGCTCACTACCGGGATTCATGAAAGAACTCTGCTGAAAGTTGGTACACCTTTTATTTATGGGTCTTTAAAAAAATGCACTCTTTATCTTTTTTTAATGTTTTCCCAGAAGCTGAATGACAGGCTGAATAGGCAACAGATTTATGTACAGCTAATCTAGCTGTGTAATAGTATCCATGCTCAAAAGGTGTATATTAAATAAGGCATGGATTCAAATGATACACAAAAAGAATCTGTATCAAAGAAGGTGGCACAAGGTTTCCCACAGCTCACTGCTTTCAGCTCAGTTTCAGAAGGAAACAGAGTTTCTGCAACCAGGCTGTCTGTCAGTCAGTCCTCCCCCAATAATTCTCCAATCCATTAGTGACTTTCAGACAAATTTGAAAAGAGCAATAGAAGTCTCAAAGATATTAAGTTCCTACAAGTTTCATAAAAATGAACAGCTGGATAGAGGAGAAAAGCCCTGATTAGTGCCCGCAGAGGGGGAGAGAAGCAGGCTGCCTATGCCAGCTCTGCTGCTGGTCCCCAGTCTCCTGCCAGGGCAGCCGGGTCCAGCCTCAGCCCTGGCTCTGGGGGTCCAGCTCTCCCTGCTCCGCTCGCTGGCCGGTGAGCAGCAAGGCAGGGCAGCAAGCAGAGGGAGCGGCAAAGCAGTAGGAAGGCAGGCTTGGCTCAGTTCTCCCTGTGGGGTGACTTTTTTCTTTCTCTGATTCAGCTGCTCATAAATTTGCTGTTTCTGAAACCACAGGGCTTCCTCTCCTTCCCCGGAAGATGAGAGGGGATATGAAGGCTGGTCCACTTCCCTTTGGAAACACCTGTGTGAAACTTGTCTGTTTTCTTCCAGACTTGTTAGTCTCAGTTCCTCCATTGAACATCAGCCACATAACAGGAAGGTAGGAAAATTCTATTAAAGAGTTCATTACCAATTTATAAGAATATTTTCTTGTGAAGGCAAATAAATCTTGCATTCCTTCCAGGAGGAGCACAGCTCTGAAGAATGCTGAGAACATTTAGGTGTCTTCATTAAAAAATGCGAAGGGAAGTATGGAAGTTCCTCTCCATAGTGAGTTTTCTTAAGAAGTGAAAGGGAATTGAAACAGTTTTTCAGAAGACAGTTATTCTGTATGTCTTATGCTAACAGTTTGCTGTTCCAGAGGAAGTCTTTGGAGAAAAGAGTGGAGGAAAAAGACCAACAGCAGAGGCACCAGCAGCAACAGGCTCCTTATGTCTAGCTGACAGTTTTGCCAAAGCAGAAGACCAACTGGGGTTAGATGTCATCAGCTATTTTAGGGGATTTGTGTGTTTATTTATTTCATTTTTGCATTTTGAAGGGGGAGAATCGCGCTGCTGTTCTACTGACGGCAGTATGCACTTTTTAAAAAGCCTTGGCAAAATTTAATACCCCCAACCCAAGCTAACAATTAATAGGACCCACATGCATAAATTCTTATCCTCATTTCCCATTCAGATTCCTTCCTTTCCACAAAAAATGTGATTGCTGAGAGGTAAGTGTTTTCTTTCCAGGGAACAGAAAAGAAATCGCCTGACCTCTGGGTTGACTGGCATTGCCTGACCTCTCACTGACCTCGCTGCAATTGCATACCCACAGCTTAGACAAACAAAGCCACCTTTCAAAATAGGCCACTTAAACACTGTGCTTGGGGAAGGTGATGGGGAAGGGAAGCACTACCTGTTCAGTTTTAACATTTGAATAACTGGACAAAACACACAGAGAGGAGAGACAAAGTTCTGGGAATGCCATGGGCTAAGTTTTCTCTCCATTGCCAACATCCTTTCTCTCACTCTTCCATGAGTTTCTCATCCAGCTATTCCAAAAGTAAGAACAAACCCAAGAAAACGGGAGAATTCTTTAGCTGTTGTCTGTTTGATCACTTTCAGAAAGTACAGAGAAAACTCTTAAGATAAGTCATTAACATTATTTGTAAGGAAGTTTGAAGAATCCTGTGCCTTTAGGAAACGTCTGGGCAGGTGGGTCACACAGACCAAGCTCTTCAGACAGCAAAAGGAATTCCTTTGGATCTCCTTCATTCACCAGAGCTCCATCAGGATTCATTTAGCTCTCTGGATCTTGATGATTCTTTTCCTCTCTTCCATTAATAATCGACCGGCACTCCCCAGTTGTCTATTTTTCAACACCATTTCTGGAGAGGGCAATATGAAACAATACGCTCTTGTGGCACCTTGATGGGTTCCCCAACTTTCTCTGTTCACAGCCCCACAGGCCCTCTTTTGGGTAGCCAGGGCCCAAGTGAGACAAATTGACAGAGTGTACAGAAGCCCAGGAAATAGTTTCTATAGCAACAGCAACTACATTTAAGCATTTTCAAATTTCTTCCTACTCATCGGGGTTTAAGGTTTCAAATATTGTAGAGACTCTGATCAGGCAAATGCTATTTCCTTTCTAGAAATCTCTGCCTTGCTCTCATCAAAACCAGTTCTGTGTTGAGGTGACTTCTACTTGGGACTTTTAAAAGATGTGACAGAACAGCAATAAATAAGCAGTTGAGAGCAGTGTTCACTGGTCAGGGGAGGAGGTGGACCAGGATGACCCTATAGATATAGGACACCTTTAGAATCTCTATTTCACTGGTATTTTACTTCATAAAAACTCATGTTACGTGCAAGTGCTTCCTTCTGCAGTCTGAGTCTTTGAAGAAGAGAGTTTGTGTAATGTAATGTCTTGTATTTCGTTGTCATTGGTTCTTATTTAAATGTTGCCTTGTTCTGTCTGCTTAGTAGCTATGCTACGTGTGACAAATTAATAATACAAAAACGGGTATTTTATGTGGTATCTTCCTCCTTCAAAATCTTGCAGATGTTTGGGTCCCAGTGATATTTCTTAGAGTTTGCAACTGCTATAATTAAGCAATACAGTACCATTAAGTCACTCGAGAGGAAATTAGGAACTAAACTAGCACTGTGTGCCAAGGAAGCCAAAATTGTGAGCTGAGATCTTTATTCAGTGCATGAAAGCCTGCCTTTTTTCTAGTTTACTTTAAAAGAGGTGTTATTCCTATTATACATCATCAGAAGAGGTAAAAAGCGAATTAAATCTGTATTCAATGTTTATTTTACATGTAAATTGGGATTTTAAATTGTGGGAAAAATATGTTTTTGTCACCAATGTTTTCTGTTTTGGTAGTACTGTATTAGTTTTTAATGGGAAGGAGAGATGTGCCGATTTGGAGGCTTTCCAGGGGTTTGGCAGTATTCCACTGTGTCAACACTGAGTAAAAAAGATGTTATTTCTTCTTGCTACAATAAGAACTGGGTAAAGGTACTGTCACTTGTCTGAGCCATCCTGGCAGAGTTCCACCTACGGAGAGGGAGTGAGACCAAAACAACTGCAAGTATGAGACAGGGAAATGCCATGTGGTAGGATATGAACTCCCAGTAACCTGTCTGGGACAGCGCTTATACACATCAGCTTCTCCTGCAAATAGCCCAGTGGAGTCAGGAGTGTCGTATTTAATGGAGGAGACAACTGTCTCCCAGACAACACTGAAGGATTAGAGCATGGATAATCCATTATCACAAGAGCCTTACATCAGAGGTCCTGCTAGCTCACAGAGATATTTACAAAGCAGAGGAAAGCTTTTCTGACTGCTTTCTACAATGCTGATTTTAAGGCATGCAAGGTGGCTCACCCCCATGCAGCTCAGTTTGGGCACTCTCCTCTGCTTCCTACTAGCAGATCTGCATCTCTGCCAGATTACCATCTTCTTGGTTATCTGTTATGTGCATCCCCATAAGGACAGTTGTTTTGTATCTGATGGCTTCCAGGCAACTTCTCAACTGGATTCTTTACTTTGAAGCTCTGACTGTCCCCCTGGGACCACAGCGTTTGCCTGTATCAAAGTCTTTGTAGACACTGAACTTGTCAAAAAGTATTGTCCTTCCTCTTCCCTTTTCAAGTGATGTGCTTTTACTTGGTTACATATAGAAATAGCAGTAAGATATTCATTTACATTTTCACTTTAGTTCTTGGATTGATACTTCTGCCTCTAAATTGCCCTTTCTAAAAATTGCTCTTCTCACAGGTCCCTTGATCTTGAACTAGGCTAGAGTTTGGCAGCTTTCACAGGTGCTGTTATCTGTTCTTCCTTTGTTTTCCAGGCCTACAGACACTCTTCATTCCTCCCTACTTGCCTACCTTTCCTGAATAAGATTTAAATAAAGGGAAGCTCTCTGTTTGCATACAAGCAAATAAATAATTCTACCATAGTCTAAGTGATCCCAAAGCCTTGCTGCTCTCTCAAAAGGCCACTCATGAGTGTGTTCAGAGAAGTGATCAAGGTGCCACTTCCATGTCACACCACAGTAAAAATCTCCCCAAGTCAGATTTCAAGCTTGGTCTCTCTGGAGCTGGGTATTACCTTCATTGGAGGAGCAATGCCCAGCCATGACAAACATCACCCTATTGTGTGCACAGCTGTGCAAAACCAGAAAAAGTAAAGTAAGAGGGAGTCCTCTTCTGCACTCCCTGGCAAAGAAGTTTTATACAGTGGTCGAACCCACAAATACAGTAACCAGGTAAAGTTTATTCTGCCCTGTTATTCCTCAGTGAGAGGCAATACTGTCATGTTGATGTGCTGCAGTGACATAACACTCAGTCATAATTTTATCTCACTTTCATGGTTAGAAAAGTAAGGGGAGGCTTCAGAAGGAGAGGAGGAAAACCTGAACCTATCTTCAGAAGGTGTTCCTGTGGGGTCCCTCTGCAGTCATACAGATGCATATCTTACTCTAAAACACGCCGTCTGCACTCAGAGACACAGAAACCCTCTCCGTGGTCATTGGAGGTACCAGGGAGTGAACTCAGCTCAGACCCATGGCTCTTCCCTAGCTTTGCTGAAAGACAAATCTCACCATGTGTGACTTGAGAGCAAGTCTGTGGCAGTGCTGGGAATGAGTCTTTTCCCAGCCTGTCTCCTAGAAGGACATGTTCATTTCTCCAGAAGGAAAAAAGTCATTGAGGGTTATATATAAGGTATGGCAGGATATAAAATACCCCGTTGCTTGGTGAAGTCAAATATATCATGCCAGTTATTGGAATGCCAGACACTGCTCAAAGAGTTTCAAAAGGCAAAAATCATCTTTGTCTCATACCATGTCTCTGAATAACGGATTTTAAAAAACCCTGTTTGTCATCTGCTTCCTTGATTATGTTCAGTAAGAGTACACAGGGCTGTTCTTATTTTCACTTGGCAATTTCTGTATTGCTATGACTTCACTAATCTCTAGTCCTTAAATCATTTGAGTAAACAGCACACCAACAATCTCAAATTCAGAGGAAATTTCTGCAAGGCAAGTCTTCATTCATATTTCTTTTTTACAGGGAGAACTCAAGACATTCCACCTACATGGGATGTCACCATGAGAAAAAAAACTCCTGACATTCCTGAGGTTTAGCTTTTAAGCATATCATTAAGTGTTGGTATTAAAGTGAATAGAGAATAGCACAGTATGGTCAGCTGAATTTTTTCTCTAAGTTCTGCTCCCTCTTGACCCTTACATGAGGAGCCTTCTGTTGACTAGAGGGTCTCTGCTTTGCCTCCCACTTCAAAACCCTTCCTCCTAGCAACACAAAAACTATCGATGTGTGGAGGCTTTCAAGGCAGTCCATAGCTGTGCTCCCTTGAATGTCAAAAGGGGATGGTCTCACAGCTACAAATCAAACGCCATTTCATTTAATAATATATTTCATAGTGGTCTGTGTCTTGTCTGAGTTGTTTAGTTGCACATCTACCCTTTGAGTTTTCTCCATAGCTGAAATGCACAAATAACCTGGGGTTCGGGGAAATGTGTATCAGCTTTATAACACAACTTAAAATGTAATCCTGCAGGGAAAAAGCACTTTATAGGAATCAGAGACAGAAAAAGCAACATGCAGAATGCACTTACATGAACAGGTTGGTTGAAGTCTCTGTTGCCTCGTATCTTGCTATTAACACAGTTTAGAATGAGTTCAAAACACAAGTGAAAGACCCAGAAAGTAATATTCCCACCATTGCCACTTTGTGCAAACATTAGTAGCCACACAATGTGAAAAGCAAAACCAGATGGTGTACCCACAGTTTCCTTCATGAGGAGGAATACAAAACACAATAACTCTGGGATGCCATCAGAATTTTTAAAAGCTCATTTGCAGGCTATGAATAATGATTTCACATGCTAGGCTTTGGGAACACTTTGCCTGGACAGACTAATGTTGCCATGGACTGGCTAGAGAAGGATGCCATGGGTGCCTTACAATCATCTTCTACTGAATGAATTATACAGTCCTTCATTGTAATCAAAGTATTTTCTTAACAGATGACACCCAAATTGAGATATGAATGATCAGATGTGTAGAGATCCATGCCTAGGTATGAGTAAGTTATATGGTGTGATGACAGCAAGAAACTTGATTCGCTTGGCAATCAGTTTACCTCTCTGAAAAATGGTGCTATTATTTTTGTCATAGTAATGAAAAAGCCTAAGAAGTTCTTGACACATACTGTATTTTCTTTCTACTCAGAGATTAAAGAACTTTTCTTTCTATAGTAAGTACTCTGTCCTTTCCTTTTATTCTCAGTCCTTTCAGTAGAAATATATTTGTGCATTATCATGTCAGGATTGGTGTATTCTTTCTGATCACCAGTTCGTGTAATCCTCTTCCATTAAAGTCTATCCTGAATTTTCCAGTGTGTTATGATTTTTCCTAGATGTTTGTTGCCTCTTTGCTGCCACAGGAGACAGATGCCAAGACAATATTTGAGAGGCTTTGTTTTCTCCTTATCTGTCTGCATGTGTGGTTTGACTCCCTCCATTCTCTGGCTTTTGGCTCTCTTCAGCATTGCTCCAGGTTCACCACCCACAGGAGCCATAGAGGCTTTCTGGCCTGTCAGTTTTTGAGAGAGTTTGCTCAGACATATCCTTGTAAGAATCTTCACTCCAATAACAGAAGAAATCTCCAGTACAGAGCAATTTAAAGGATAGTAAGAGGAGAAAGACCTGCACCACAAAAGTCCTGGCACAGAAAAGAAAGTCCCAAGACACAAATTTTGTTTCTGTTCCTGTTAGGCGTATTTCCTCTTTGCTTCCACATTCCTTCTTTCACGTGCGATGATCTGCCAGAAAATATTTCTTCAACTATCTTCAAACGTTCATCTTCTTTTGACTGCCCCAAGGGCAAACTCACTTGCAGTTTTCTTATCACCTTTTTTTTTTCTCCCACAGAACCAACACAGAGCAATCTCCAAGTAGAAGCACTGCTTTTTCATCCAAAATTGTCAAAGTATTTTACAAAGATGAGCAGGCAATGAGGGTCCTACCCACCCAGAGAGGCTAAGTGGCCAGCCTGAGGCCACACAAAGGGATATAGCAGAACTCACACTCAACTTGTGATTCCTCATCTCTTTCCCATCAGGAAATGCTATTAAATCCATACATTAAACAAGCACAAACAGGATACCTGGATAGGAAGGTGGAACCTGCCTGCACAGATCACTTCAGAAAGTCCCCTAGAAAAAAAAACCCATGGTATTTCAGGCAGAGAAGTTCTCTCTAAGAAAACTGTCCAGAATAAGTTGTTCATTCTGACTTTTAGAAAGGGAATACATTGATTTTTCCCCCCCCTTTCGTGCCATCATCTTATTTTTCTGAAGACTCTCAGCAGCAGCATCTATTTTCTGTATGGGGAGTCTTTATTTGTGGGTGTTTTGTGCAGCTCCACTATGCTACATGCACCACTAAAGCAAAAGGAGAAATTAAGTTATCAATGAAAGCGACATTATCATTTCTTTCTGATATTCTCTCCCTTTTTCTTTGAAAAGTTTTCTCTGCACACTCCTAGTCCTCTTATTCATCTGTCTCCCTCAATCCTTGTTCTTCCTCCAACCAAAAAATCCACAAAAAAAGCCAGTTTATTACCACAAAAAAAAAAAAAAGTCAGAAATATAAAATCATTTATTCTTCTAATGTAAACCCAACAGTTCTCCATTGGATGGAATTTTATGTCACTGAAGATTTTTGAATATCACAAGAACTCTTAATAAAATGTATATTGATCTGCTGAAGTCATGTATTTTAAATAAATAAATAAATAGACAAAATAAATGTGTTACATAATATGTAAGGGTCAACCTTAAATGAAAAATAACAAAACAAACATAAACCAAACCAATATATCCCTTCTTAATATTTAAAAAAAAAAAAAAAAGAAACTGCTGAATTAAAATTTATTTAAAGGCAATATTACAACAGAACTTTGCAAAATTTCAAAAACATTTGTAGTAAAAATTCTTAATTAAAAAGACATCCTTTTGGTCAGTTAATCAATTGGCATGACTGCTGACAGTGTATATAACTGAAAAGTGCTAGTGTATGTGTATGTCTGAGTCTTAAACTTATTGCTCCCCACCATTTATATTTCCACTTGTAGTTTGTGTTCATCTTGCACCTGTGGCTACTTGGAGCATGCAAGGATTTAATACATTCTAATCTCCCCAAAAAGAAGACTCCTGGTTGAAGCAGCTCATGCACTGAGCTGCTGACCCAGAACCCCTTGCTAGAAACAGCTACTACCAACTGTAGTTGCTCCTAAAGTAAGTGAGTACTTACCTTACAACTACTGGAGCCACCCAGAATAATAAGGTGTGTCTGTGTGGTGGAGGCGGTGCCCCCACAGCTGCAGCAAGGCAACTACCACCTCCACATTCACTGGGGCTGGAACTCCTACCCTGACTTGGGGACCAGAGGGATGCCCAGGCAGCCAGAGCAGGGAAACTGGGTGCAAAGGAAAGCTGGGACCCCATCCCAGTCCCAAGGCAGTGAGGGAGAGGGGCAATGGAGACTAAAAAAGAAAATGTTGCATTGGACAATTAATTACCAGTTTTTAAAGTAAACCAAATGTCGCATAATCACCAGCTAATTTAGATATTTGTGCAGTTGATTGAAAATATGCAAAGAAAGCAGCATTATTTAAAATTATTTTTAAATGTTAGGAACTTATTAGAGAAGACTCTGGAAAAGAGATAATTAAGGATTCTAAATATAATTAATGTGCTGAGTTATAAAAAGCACTGCTTAGGTTAGGGGTTTTCCTGCACTTAGCAAGATGGTTGACACTATAATGACAACTTTACATTTAAAGCTGTTTGCAGTTCACATAAATATGTATTGAAAAATAATGTCACAGTTGGTGCTTAAAGAACACACCTTCATCTTCATATTAGAACCCTTATACATGAGCAAGTAAGAGGGAGAGATGAGGCTACGGTAGAGAAGAAAGTCCAAACTGCTCCATGATATGGATTTCCCTTGTCTTCAGCATGTGCAGACTTCCTCCTTGAGCAGGCAAGGTGAGGTGTTAATTTCTGGATGTGTTAAATGTTGTGTTTTCAATTAAAGTTGATGCACAAACAATGCAAAAGAAGGTAATAGGTGTTAAAGAAAATAAATGTGCTTTTTTATTTATTTTTTTTTTTTAAATCTAACTACTGGAGAGCAGGGCAGGGCAGGGGCAGCCTTTTTACTTTGATTCTTTTGAGAGAATCTAGCTTACGGTTTTTGATTGCTCAGGGTTTACAGTCCTAGAGGCAGGAACTCATCCTTTAGCAAGAGGAGGTCCAGTTTGACAGCAGGTCCAAGCAGAACCTGCAAAGTTGTGAGTTTTGTTTCTGCACTCACCATTGTAAGGAATGGTTTTCAGATCTTTTGCCAACTTTACTTGCGCGTTCAAACCCCAACGTAACCAAAGTGGGAAGCTGAAACACTGGGATGTGAAGGCGCTGGGGTTCTGGGAGGGACCAGCTTTTGCTGCAGGAAGCTAACGTCAGTCCCAAGGGACCTACAGCAGTTTACCTGTGAAGTCCCTTTGCAGAGCCAATGCCAGGATGTGTTGCAGGTAGCCCAAGAAGCGAGGGTGTTGTGAATCACTCATACCCAGGGCATCAGTCTGAGGAGTGGTCCAGAACACACTCAGACACAGAGGGGAAAGTCATCCAAACTGCATGACAGACTGTATCAAACCATCACATGCCAGCACCAGACATTATGGATCTCCTAGAAGGCCGTGAAGTTCAGCTGAAGGACTGCTGCAGATGTAAACAGCTTTAGGCTGGGCTTCCATGTCAGCTGTTGGCAAAACGAACACTTAAAAAGCAATTTTAAAAATGCCTAAAGAGTTCCAAGTTTCAAATTGCATGGAAAGGCCAGACTTCTCTGACTAGGAGCCTGAGATTTAGCATACAGAGACTACATCACTCACGGACTTCCAGTAAGTTATAGATGCTTGAAACTCTGTGCCACCATTTAAACTGGTACTTAACATCTAAATCTATCAAAACAAGGAGTTTGCCATTAGGTACAGTGAGATGTCATACTTCACCCAGTGAGAGGATGAGGATTGCCAGATTAGCCTGCACTATGCTATATGGTCTTTGTGTTCACTGATCCTCAGGAAAAGTAAATTCAGACTGTGCAAGGGAAAGCAGAGTGCAGATGGTGAGATGGAGTCTGTAGAAGGAAATTCATAAAATCATAGAATGACCTGGGTTGGAAGGTACTGATCACCTCATTCCAATCACCCCTGCCATGGGAAGGGACACCTTCCACTAGACCCAGTTGCTCAGAGCCCCATTGAGCCTAGCCTTGGAAACTTCCAGGGATGGGACATCAACTGTAGGCAACCCATTCCAGTTCCTCACCACCATCAGAGTAAAGAATTTCTTCCTAACATCTAATCTAAACCTACTATCACAGTGTGAAGCCATTCCCCTTTGTCCTGTCACTCCAGGCCCTTGTAAATAGTCCCTCTCTATCTTTCCTGTAGGTTCCCTTCAGGTACTTCATTTTACTCTGAAGTAAAAATGATAATATTGCAAATATTATTCCCACATTTCAGGTCAGATAAAAGAAAAAGTCTTATTTCTGGGCAGGCCAGGATTGTGTTTCTTTGGGTTTGTTAATTTGTCTTTTAAGATCCTTACCGGATCTTTGCTATTGCTTGAGTGGCTGCTTCATGTTTAAGATAAGCACTTAGACCCCCTGGAGAACAAGAGCAGTCAGGGTGAGACTTGTGTAACCTCAAAAAACTTAAGTCAATCCCTCCTGTAATGGCTTTCCCTACTTTTTGCTTTTGTTTTTCTTCAAGCCAAGAAGCATGTCTGAAACCAGTTAAAGAGGATATGATACAGTTTGCCTCCATGGGCATTTCATTACTACCTTTAAAACTAAAACTTACAGTCACTATTTGAAAGTCAGATTTCCTTTTTTTTTTTTTCTGGTGCTTTAAATGTGAATTTGAGGTCATAATTTTGCATGGGCTTGTGCTGGTTTAAAGGTAAACTGGCAGGAGAAATTAACCCCACTCAATAAGAGATTACAAGTCAGAGTTACAATTTACGAAAAAGATTACAATAAATACAATGATACAGAGAAAAAAATTGGTTTTAACCCACAAAACCCAGATGTATAATCCAGCACTCTGAGGCACAAACAGAATGATGTTTGTTAGCCCCTGTTCTGAGCACCACATGATCCCCCTGAGTACAAAGCAAAGGAAATGAAAACCTATTGGTGAGGATGATGGTCTCAGCCTGGTCAAGAGTGGCAGCTGCAGCCCTGTTGACATTCTGGTCCTCCTTAGAATCTGATGAGTGGTACCAGAAGTCCCCAAACCCCAAGATTATATATGCTCAGGTTCAGGTGGGAATGCCCAGTACCTCCCTCAGGGCAAGTAGCTTCACAATGGGTGATCTACTCTGTGAGTCATGGAACAGTTTTGGAATCTTTGATGGCCCATTAGCAGACATGACCCCTCAGGCTGGGTGTGAAGGTGCTAATAACTCCCCAGAGGGGAGTTATGACAGCTGAGTCATTGGTGTGAAGACAGAAACACTCCCCTTTCTCACAGGGTTCTTTAACATCCAGCTCTGTAGCCTGAGGTGTCAGGTGTGCCCTGGGCAGATGCTGCAAATGGTCCATTATTAACAGTTCTTCAGAAGTGACATAGAGGGTGTAGAATGCACATCTTTGGTTACACCCACACAGTGATAACCTGGTCCCAACTGCCATAACTAGGACAGGGCTTTAAATCCGCTTGAGAGTACGCAATGCTCCGTGTTCAGTTTCAATGAACACAGTATGAAGTACTGAGGACAGAAAAGAGAAAAGTTCTTTGAGTTGCTGTTTTCCACAAACATCTGATTTAAATACTATTGCAAGCCACTTATGGCATAAATGTTCGTTGATTATGGCAGCATTCAGCACCTGCTGCCAAGCACTGTTACTCAGCTCCCTTCTGTAGGGTATCTTGACTTTGCATGGGCATGATGGCAGAAATCCATCTGACACACCAAAATGAGTTGAATATTGTGGCATTTATTCCTAAGCTATGCAAGTGCTCCCTCTCCCTCTCCACCCTCTAAGATTCTAAAAAACATATTTGCTGAGGTGTGAGCAAATGTAGCGCTGAGGCTGCAGAGCTCAGTGTCACCTGGCTTCTTTAGGTGTCATTTCCCCTCACTGCAAACAGGGTTTCTTGAGGAGACAGACCATGCTTACCTGTCCTTCTGCGCAGTAGGATACTCATAAAATGAAAACACATCCCTAAGAGATTATTACTACTAATGGAATATAATACTGTGGAAAGGAGGAAGATAAATCTCCCAGATATATGATGCCTGGTTTTAGGGTTTTAATGGGAAAGAAGAGACCTCCTGAGGGGTTCGTGACAGCTTATTCTCTAGCTGCAGTCACATTCTCATTTAGGGTCCTGGTATTTGGCAGAGAAAATCCTTTTTCCAAAGGCAGTGACTCCCCCACTAGAATCTAATGAGATTCTGTTTTTAGCAATAAAACACAGAGACCTAAGAGGTGGCCACGAATCTCAAGAGGTCAGCTCTGGAATTGCTCCTGAGCCACCCAGGGCAGCAGCAAGCAGTGCTGAAGCCCATGGCTGAGCAGCCAGAGTGAGGACAGCACAGCAAGCAGCTGCCAGCCCTGACCAGGGTCTTCTCTCACCTGCCGGGTCTCCAGGACCCAGGAGCAGCTTGAGTGCTCCACTTTCCCATGTGCCATTCCACCAGCAGAAGACCATTACCTCACTTTAGTCTTCAGCAGTGGGCTGTGAGGTGGGATTTTGCCAGGCACAAAGTGCTGCTGTCGCTGGCATGCTGTCCTTGGAGCTGTCAGTGCTGTGAGAGCAGCGCCAGCAGCCCTCCTTGGGGGAGGAGACGGGAGCTGAAAATGCAAACTTCAAACTTCTTGCTCTTCGCTTTCCCACAGAAGTGAGGAGTGTCTGCACAGAGGGGAGAGCAAATGGGCACTGGCAGGATCCCACCAACCACACTCCACAGCCCCTCCTCCTCTTTCCCCCTCACTCTTCACAGCCTTGCTTTCCCAGGTCATAAACTGGTGTTTTGTAGGGAAGGGGGTTCTGAGCTCAGCTGGGCTTTCTGTACTCCCCTGGCTTTGCTTTCCATCCTGCTCTGTGCTATGGTGTTACCCGTTTCCTCTCCCACATCTGATCAAACTAAAAATAACCCACAAAAAGTCATGACGACTCCAGTTGGAAACAAAACAGGTCATTGTATCTCTCTTGAGCAGCTGTTCCTCTCTGCCTGCAAACTCCAACTGGCAACTAAGCCCCACGCAGCCCCTCACTCCCTCCCTCTGTGGGATGGGAGAAAACAATTGGGAGGTTAAAAGTGGAGATAAAAGCACTTTAATAGGTAAAGCGAAAGACACACACACCAGCAAAGCAAAACAAGGAACTCATTCACCACTTCCCATGGGCAGGTGGGTGTTCAGCCATCCCCAGGAAAGCTGGGCTCCACCACGCCTAACAGTGACTTGGGAAGACAAACGCCATCACTCTGAATATTCCCCTCTTCCTCTTTCTTCCCCGGCTCTGTATGCTGAGCATGACATCATATGGTCTGTGATACCCCTCTGGTCAGCTGGGTTCAGCTGTCCTGGCTGTGTCCCCTCCCAACTCCTTGTGCACCCTCAGCTTGCTCACAGGTGGGGGCGGGGGGTGAAGATGAGGAAAGGCCTTGAGCACTGCTCAGCAATAGCTAAAACATCCCTGAATTATCAACCCTGTTTACAGCACAAATCCAAACCATAGCCCCTTCCCAGCAACTGAGAAGAAAATTAACTCCACCCCAGCTAAAACTAGTGCAGTGATTCACTAGACTGAAATGAAAACCTTGGAAGGTGGGGAGGGGACCTGCCATGTAAGGAAGAATGTGACAGGACACACAGACATACCTGCACCTTGGCTAGGGTTGGGGGCAGCTGAGTCTTGAAATTATAGAAAACCTGGGGCTTTTAAACCTGCCCAGCTCCATCTCAGGTAGGTTTCAGACATATGCCTCTGGCTTCCTAATTAAGGGAGAAGTCACAAGCAAGGCAGAGTCAATCTCTCAGAAGTTTCCCTCTTCTGTGGTTGTTTCTGTCAAAGGGACTGATTAAGATGACTATAAATGATATTAATGTTGTCCTTAAAAAGTCATAAGGAAATCTGCTGTGAGACAGACTGCTGTTCCCCTGGAATACAGAAAGATGCCTGTTTCTTTCCCAAACAGTCATTTGCCACAGACAAACAGAGAGTAAAAGGAAATATATGGCGCTGGATGGTGATTGAAAGAGTGGGAGAGCTGGGAAGAACTAGCAGAGTAGCACAGCCACAGGTCTCCTGCAGCTCCATGTCCAATATCAGAGTGCACTAGGTGGTTCTTGGATTTGTCATTATTATGAAGCTGGTGAAATTTGGAAGAGTCACGAGAAAATTTTCAGCTTAGAAATTATTTTGTTCCCATATCGTATTAACTGCATTTCCCTTCTGTCGTTGTCATTTACAAGAATATTGACATATAAACCAATGTTTGTTTTGTTAAGCTCATTTTCTCTTCCTACCTATTTCCCCTCTGAAATCATGAGGTGAACTATTTGCAGAAACAATATATTTGATAAATAAACTCTTTTTCCTTTTCACAAATTATCTGGGAACAGACACTGATTTTTTATTACTTTGTTCATTATCTAAAGTATTTGTCAAATTCTTTCCAATAAAATTCCAAACCATGCATTGCTGTCATAGCTATTGTTAACAATTTGACTTAGTGATTTACTTTCTGGAGCTGAATCCTAAATAATTCTTCATGTCATTTCCAAACCCCAAAGACACTGTTAATTTGCTTTGCAGAAGCATCTTCTAGTTCCTGCCATGCATCAGGATGACACTGTGCTAGGTGCTGCATAAAAGCAGATCAAAAAAATTCTTATTCCAAAACCCAGTCTAAGTCAAGAAACAGCTGGATATTACAAGGAAAGCCAGAGCACAGCGACAGGTGGGTATGACGGACCCTGGTGCAGCATGCAAGCAGTCAAACAGTAGGCAAATATTTTGTAGGCATTATAGCAAAGAAGAGTCTGGCTAAGCAAAGACTGGAGAAACAATTACATAAATACTGAAATCATTTTGGTTTATTAATTGATCTGATAGTTATGGTACCGTGTATTATTTAATATTGCTTGAGATCTTCCCAGACCCTGTAGGACAGCTGCAGGAACAACTGTGGTATCAAAATGTCTAGAAGAACAGAGATATTTGTAGAGATATTTGTAATCTCCATTACTATTTCTTGTAATTACATTTTCAGAGAGTAAGAGCAAACAAGAAAAGGTACTTTCTCAACCTTTAGTTTAAAAGTCAGTTTTGTAAGTTCAATCAGGAAACATTCTCACTTTAACTGTAGTCTTCCTGCCTGAATAGGAACAGGTCTGCATAAAGAGGCAGAGAAAAGACTGCACACATGAAGAATTTTCCCCATAATTTTCCATGAGAAGCTCACAGCTCTTTAAAACTAATAATCACCATTTCCATATATAATCTCAAATTTAAGCAGAATCAGACCAGAGCATATCATATGTGACTGCTGGGATTATATAATCGGGAAGTTCTCATTGATTTTTATAAAGTGTTGGATCCCAGAGATTTTAAAATTAGGCACGAAGGCTGACCCAGTTTGGGTGGAAAAATCTTACGGAATCCCAGGGAAGAGCACAGCCCAGGGAGAAGACTCAGGAGGTAGTTATTTTTAACCTTTTGGACCTGCATAACAAAGAATAAATTCTGAAAACTCTGGGTACAAAAGAGGTATTTAATTTTGAAATTTTAGAATCCTCTACCCACTTCCCTAGATCTTGAACCTAGTAGAAAACTTGTACAGCAAACTGCTTTTTGGATTAAGAAAAATTCTGGAGTAGACCAAAGCTGCTATTTCACTCATCCCTCCACAAGCATGGATGACAAAAGCAAAACAGTTTCTAGGATGAGATTCAATGAAAGAACAGAACACACAAGGCTAGACTACCAAGACAGAAAGCATTGTCATTTTAGCTGAAATCAAGGAAGTTATATTTGTAACCAAACATGTTGAGTAAAAATATGCACTTACTATCAGAATTAATATTTGAAAATTGCTCTAAAAAATTCTGCAGTTTTCCAGTGATTAAGTGTGCCTCATTAGATGATTCAAAAAAAACTTGATCTGGACAAGTATGCTTTTGAAATTACAATTGAATTTTCTTTCAACGTGTTGCAGTTTTCAGCTCTTCTTAGGAATGTGATGGGACCATTAGCTGAATAATTCTATTATATACACTGAACGGCATTTCAGATACAAATTTATTTGCAGTGGAGTAATATTAAATGGGCGTTTGTGTTTCACATTAGATGGAGGTGAGATGCTTGTATTGGTACCTGATCTTATCATACTAATGCATATATTTTTAGTTGCTCAGAAACGGGAAGAGGACCGAGTTGATATTACTTTGACAATCTAGTTATATAGTACTTGCCATTTACGGATTGAAATCCTCACTGCTGTTTCAGCTTCATTATACCATATAAAAAAGCTAGACTTGGGCTTTAACACAGTCCCTTTTCCTTATCCCTGAGGAGGGAAAGGTAAGGATGTGCAAAAACAAAAGAAGCAGAACAAGGGTGGATACTCTGGGCCTAATTTCCAAAGACTCTTCTAAAACCCAGGGCACAAATAGGATGGGGAAACAACAGTGAGGCAGGAGAGTCCAAGCTGGCTGCACATAGACTTGATGGTTTATGAATTCTGTAGCATCTCCCACAGTCATTTTAAGGATGCCTTTTATTAGTTAGTATGGAAATTTTACATCATGGGACTTGGGAGAAGCTCATGTATCCAGTGGTGTGGCAGAGAGGACAGCAACAGCCAGAAAAACATCTGGACATCAAGCTCACCCTTCCCTGATTCTTTCCAGTCCTGCCAGCACTGGGATCTTCCCCAAGCAACACCAGCATGCTGAGCCCTGCACAGCCAGGGTGGGCAGCTCCAGCCCTGTGAAACACAAGGTTCCAGACCCAGCTGTTTGCTGCTGGCACTTGGGGAGCAGCAGCAGCTCAGCAGATAGGCAGCTTTGGGCAATCGTGTTTGGGTTAACCTCTGCTGCTGCTCTCTCTTACTCTTGTCATTCTGTGCCTGTTCCAGGTGTCCCAGAACAACATTGCTGGGACAGTGCTGGAATACCTTGGGGGACTTATCTTGTTGTTTTGTTTTGGGTTTTAAATGTTTTCTTATTTTTTCTGCTCAAGCCAGATCAAATTCTGTATCGTGTCCAAGTCTTGGCACAAATGTGAAGGCAATGCACTGTGGTACTGGCAGGAGGTGGCAATGCCTTAAGCTGGTATTGCCAGTGAGGACACGGGCAATTTCTCAGATGGAAATCACTGGCCTCACAGCCATATTTTATTAACAGAGCTGAACGTTTCTCATTCATTGCAAGCTGGCTTTGTTTGAGTCCTACTTCTGATTTTCAGTGTAAGAAGAATAATTCTAAGTCAGTGCCTTAGAAATTAATATTTTTAATTTTTTTACATAATATCTCTTACAAACTTTTCCTTCTTTAGCCACAAATTTTATTGCTGTCACCTTAGCCTAGAAGTCAGCAGTGCAGTACTACCCTGTTGATCCTCAGTCATCTGCTGTTAGAAATGTAACACAAAGCACACGACCACAGAAAAGAGCTTGGAGAAGCTTCATTCTAAGACAAAGAAAGACTCAGATTTCATTGATCTACAATTTGACATTCAGTGCCTGCAAGTGAATAGAAAAAAGGCATTTATAACCTATTAAAAACCCAAAGATGATTTTAGTCTTTTTTTTTCTTGTTGGAGAAATCAGTATTTCAGAATAGCCTGGGAGTTGTGAATGAAAAAGAACTTCGCTGTGTTTATTTAGAGAACCTAACCCCTTGGAGCCAGCATTTTCACTAATGCATTTTACATTAGTGTGCTGCATCAGGAAAGCCTGACTTTTGGTGCCAGGGGGGTAATTAATATCAGATCATGTTTGCAAAATGGTTGTGTTTATGTGGGAATGAGGACTGAGCTCTAACTGGCAGGGTTTGAAGTGCTCAACTTTTGCTACAAAGCTTCAACCACTTGCTGGGGTGGGATGTTGAAATTAAAGGACTAGGTCTTCCTAACTTAGTAGAGCTACAGCTGCTGAGGAGAGCTGCAGCCTTTAGGATTCTGTTCAGAAACCTTCAAGGAGAGACTGAAGAGTTTTCAAAATGTGAGGAGATTGGAGGTAACACAGAAATAGTTGTTTTGTTCCTGTGGTCTCAGATGTTCCAGAAAGTGTCAAAATATGCATAATAGGGTTGGCGTTCCCCAGTATATCCTCCCACCTCCATTACTCCCAAGTCTCTGTGCTTACTAGCTAGGAAATACCCATAGGAGATGCAAAAGTATTTTTTTCAGCACACTGTGGAGAAAGTACTTGCTTTTGTGCACACATCAGACAGCATGGTCTAAAGTGGTAGGTGCAGGTCAATTGAGTAATTCTGAAGACCAGTTTCTGCTGAGCTCTGTGTCTTTCAGGGGCTCTGCAGTGCCACTCCAATGCTCCCTGCCCTAGGAAGTGCATTCCCTCTGTGCCTGGCACCCAGCTGCTCAGCAGACCTGCATCTTCCTCCAGAGAAAGGGGAAGCATACAAGATCTTTACGTCCGCTTCCTCCTAACTCAAGCAAGGGTGATTAGGGAATGGGAACTCCACTCATGATGGTGACACAGCCTCCTTCCCTTGCACAGGCACTGCAGCTCCAGCTGGGACATCTCCAGTTCAGCTGAAAACAATGAAAGGACACCCTGAGCATCATTAAGTTCTCAGTATCATAAAGAGAAACCAACCATAGAAGATGGTTTGAGCAACCTGATTTAGTGGAAGGTGTTCTTGCCCATGGCAAGGGGCCTAGAACTAGGTGATCTTAAATTCCATTCCAACACAAGCTATTCTTTAATTCTAAGGTGGTGCCTAAGAACAGCCTACTTAGTAAAGATCTTGGATTCTCACCTCCCCAAAAGTCACCAGTTAGGAAACTTGGAATAACGCTTAATAAGGTTGAAAATCACTCAGCAGGATGGGACCCACTGAATCATGACATCATGAATTGGTGCAGGTGAAGTTTAAAATTAAAGGATGTTTTCTGAAGGTAAAAATAGTAAGAGTGCAACTGAATACCAGCAACAACTGATGTTCAGAATGAGAGCTTTACCTATGGGTTTTCCAGCATCCATTTCCATGGGATGTGGCAGTTGGCAGGTTCTCTGCAAGACCATTTATTTACTCCCCCTGCCCCCCATCAGATCCTTTGCTAGAAGTTCACGACTCCCTCAGTGCTGGTGGGGATTAAAAGTAAAGGTGTAATCCATGTTAGAGCTAATATATGTTTTGTACTATAATGAGCCAATATACTATTATGGATCTTGTGGTCAGCTCACTGTGTTTGATAAATATGATCAATATATATTATTCCCCTCTGAGATCCCCCCAACATCATCTTCCCATACTCACCTCTTGCCAGAAGTCGTTTGGGGATAATGATCCCCACGAACAGTCTACATCTAATGTGCCCACTGTCTTTTCTTCTGTCATAAATTGGTCTGATATGGGCACTAAGATAACAAATCTGAACTGTATTGCTATTATTGTTGTTATTTTACTAGTTCCTTGATGCTAGAATAGGTCTAGCAATCTAATAATTTGTATATATAATTTAGTGTAATAGAATTCTATTTACCTAACAAATTTCTCCTCAACAAGTATTTGTGTAACCAGTTAGCCCTACCTAAGTATAAGAGCAATGCCCTAAGCTTGAATACTCTTCAACAACACTGTCTACAGCTTTTGTTCTCTGTGAAGTAATAGACCACCTCTTCTTTTTTTCTACTGGTGTCTCTGAATAATTATGGTTCTTTTTTTGGCTTGCTTTCATTTTATTTCAGTATTATTTTAACCTTATTCCTAACAATGAGAGCTTTCAGTGCACTTTCTTCTTTGTTTGAAGGCACTGATGAGGTCTTGATCATCCACATTGGGATAATTTGTACATCTACTATAGTATAATTTCTTTAAGGACTTGCCAGCTCTCCTGAACTCCTGTTTTAGACTCTTTTTTCCATATGAAAGCTTCCTCTTTGTTCTCTGAGATTACAGATGCCCTTTTTTTTTTTTTTGTGGAAGTTTGCTGTTTGTTAGGTTTCTCGAGGAAAAGCAAACTCCTCGACAAAATTCAACCAAATGTGACAAATTTCACTCAACTCTGAGAGAGCTGTTACAAGACATTACATTTCTACAAGCACCGTGAGAGAACCCAGCTAGGAGAGAGAAGATTTGATAAATACTTCATTTCAGCAGACCGTTTTTAGGGTTTGACTTGTTAGGCAAAAGAGAATGCAACCATAAATTTATTCTTGATACTACAATGCAAAAAAGGCAAGTTTGTGCCTGTTGTTCAGAACATTATTTGCTCCTCTCCTCCCTTCTTTTTCACAAAGTAAAATTGTTCCAGCTCATGATCTCTTACTTGAGGTGCCTTTAAGCCCTGCACTGAGAGATGATTCCTCTTCACTGATGAGAACAAACACAGACGGCCTCTTCCCTGTGGCTCCTTTCCCACACCTTCTGTATAAAAACTCTCCTAGGAACCTGCCTGCTTTCTGCTGCACCCCCTTCTCAAGACATGTTTCAGAGCTACTATTCACCATTACCATCCTGCATTTCAGATGAGTCAACTTGGTCAGTCACAGAACGGCCAGGTACACCTTAGGCAGATCTAATTTAAAGCCTATAGTAAAATCTCACCACCATGACTCTATTTGCTCTCTTCCTATTTGGGAAGGCCATTCAGCTAGTCAGTCTTCCATACATCAGAGAAGACGCACTGCCTGATTCACTGAAAAAGCACCTCCTCTCTTCAATTAAAAAAAAAAAGATGTGTATATATTAATGTTAAAAGCCAGTAAATAAATAAATAGAACAGTGTTTCTGTTATGCCAATGCAGTTATAGCTTCAATCATACACTTAAGAGTATTTCTATATGTTTCTGTACTTACTGCATTTATACACAAACATCAGGAGTTTTAAGCTTATCATTTCAGTATCCTCATTCCTGTTCCTCCTCTGATCTTGTAATATGAACAACCTCATCTATATAATCTTTGTTTCCTGACACTTTCTGTTTCTGGCTACTGACATCTTTGGCTGCCAGGGACTGACAGTCCATCAGCAGCTGTGTGGACCTGCAGTACTGTGTCCAGCCTTGTCCCACCCTCAGAAAAGAAACTGATGAAGTGGAGCAAACTCAGTGGATGGCCACCAGGCTGGACCACTTGCTCTTTGAGAAGAGGTTGTGGGCACAGGGGTGGTTCAGCTCAGATGAAATGGTTTGGGGTGGGACCTAACAGCAACCTCTAAGTACATAAAGGCAGGTTAGCAAGAAGACCAAACCAGGTACTTCACGGCAGTGCATGGTTGGAGAACAAGATAAAACAGGCATGAGCTGAAGCAAAAGATGTTCAGACTTGCTAACAGAAGAAATTTTTCACATGGAGGAAAGTCAGGAGAACATGGTTCCAGAGGGGTTGTGCAGGCTCCACCATTGGAGGATGATCAGCAACCTAATTTGACCTGACCTTGATCAGGAGGTTGGACTAGAGATTTCTTTAGGTCCCTTCCAATGTGTATTATTTATTATCTGACTTGTTGCCTTGTGAGAATGCCATCAGTCATCAAAGTTGTTGTAAACCAACAAGTTCACCCCTCTCCTCCATGTTGGTACTGATGCTACAGACCCTCACCAAGTCTCCTGGATTACATTAAAGAAGCCTTTATGCTTATTGATGTTTTTAAGTTTCACCATCTATTCCTCCTCCTAGCATTCTACACCCTTCCTTTACTCAAATATGATTTTTTCACTTTGAAAGGCTACATGGTTCTCAGATTCACCAGTGTACAGTATGGTAGATAAATCGACTCTTTACACTCTCATGACCCGATGCTGCAGCCTGCTGGTACCACTACCCAGAGTGCACTTAGGGGTCTACTCTCCTTGGTACTCATTTATCTGGAAAAAAAGAAGCACCGGTCCCCTCTGTTCTCAAGATCTACATGTGCAGATGGTAAAAGAGGGGTTTCTAGGCCAGTGATGTCAGTCAGTACATCTGTGGAAATCTATGAAGCCTCTTATATAAGGAGTAGCAAACTTGTTGATGCAGTAAAGAGGAGCACAGTGCTAGAAACTGAGGACTCAACACTGGGAAATGTTCCATGTGACCTTATGGATTTTGCCAAGGCAGATTTTGCTGTCCATCTTCCTTGCAGCAGACTCTCCCACTCCAAAGTCATTGGCCAGCATCAATAGAAGTGAGCCACTTGGACACCCCTTTCCTCACCGGTACTGGTGCCTGGAAGAGTCTGATCTTTTAGAAATTTAGGGAGCAGTTCCCTAGAGATCTTAATCCAGAAGCTCTGCTTCCAAATATAATGTAAATCCACTAATTCATACCTGTCTCGGTGGCCCAGTCTCCTCACAGCTTGGCCCACAGATCTCAGGACTACATTTTAAACTCCAAATTTCCAAACAGTAAAAAGAACTACTGAAGCAGTCAAATCAATTAGTCTCCATGCTCCTTGTCAGCAGAATGGGTCTCACGTAAGACTCCTGCTTTTCTGCCTTCCTTGTTTGCTGCCAGAGAGCCAGAAAACATGAAGCAATGTGAAAACAAAGGGCTAACACAGGCAATTTAGAACTAAGCTTCTGAGGTAATAAAGCATCAGTGCTGTCTCTACAGCAAGACCATAGCAACAGCCGTAACAAACACCAATGAACACAAGGCTCCATTAGACATGTTAGCATGCACACAAGGTACTTGCAGTGGTGACAGATATCCTAGTACTCACCCAAGCATCTATTTATGGCCCTAAAATCAAGCACTTGCCATCAACCAAAAACTCTGGTGGCTACGACAGAAACCTTCATGCCTGCCTCAGTTTCACGACGTGCTTATCTTTCCTGAGCCTACATGAACACTAAGGCAGGTGAAAAATCCAAAGCCAGTGTCACACTAGGACACACTTCCTCATACTTAGATGGGCAGGCCCTCTGTGCTAATGAAATCAGAAACTCTGGCATTTAAAGGCAGAATCCTTTTCATGCAACTGTAAGTTTCAAAAGAATGTATTCCATAATAGAAGGTAAACATTTTTTCCAAGTTGGAAATAACTCTATCTACCTGCTCACAAAGCTATCTAGGCCCTCAAATATGAAGAGCTAGCTCTGAAATGATCTGTACCTTTGCTGGGGGTGGGAAAAAAAAGAAGACACTGATCCTTAACCTTTGAGATTGACACAGTATCAACTTGTCAAGCAACTATCTTACCAAGTAAAGCCATAATCAGTATTTAGAAAGCAACTCTTAAGAACCCTGGCACTTGTTTACATTGTAGACCTATGGAAACAAAGTCTAAAGGCCCTAGCTACATCTGCAAAAACGTAAAGGTGTCAACTGGAAACCAAAAATTCTTCACTTGACTTGAAGTTTGCAAAAAAAGTCAGGAGGTACAACTGATGTAACTTAATTTCATGAAAACAAAATGCGTATTTCTACCAAGCCTGCTCTCACAAATGGCATTTTCCTACAAAAATATCTGTAATGAACCTATGTCAAGATGCCAGTGCACTTCTGGCAACACCAACTGCAGTAGGTGATTAGAATTTATGCTGTGTAAAATTAACTTTTAGATTATATGAAAATTATGAACCAAAATGCAAAAGCATTTATATGGCAATTCACCTAGGCCATTTGTTTAAAAAGTGTCAAGGCAAGTGCAAATAATGCAGCGGTCCAAAGAGTTCACAGACTATTAGCTCTGGCTATTCCAGCATCTTCCTTTCCAGCCCCATAGCTTTTCCCACCAGAAACGCGAGGTGTACGTTTGTGAAGCCACTGACACACTGAACTACCTCCATTTCTTAAGATCAAGTGGAGAACAGTAAGAGAAAATTAGAAAACATCTGTAGAAAATTGAAAAATCTCCCCTCTCAAAATCATCAAACCTCAAGCAGGGGAAACCAGATATCCTAATAGACTAAGCAGAATTTTTCTTGAAAAATTGTGTCATAGGAAGCTTAAGAGAGTTGAGCGAAAATACCCAGCATCTTGCAAGATTGAAATACCAGTACTCCATTATCAATGTTATTTTGGAGATGTATTTCACCATAGAGAAAAAATAGTTTTCTGAATAGAATGTTGCTACCCCAGTTCAGCTCTACTGTTCAGTTTAATACTAGAAAGTAATACCAACAGTCTTCTGCTAACAATGCCTGCTTCCAGGTTTTGTAGAGCGACATTCTGAATGTTACGATTTAAAAAAAATCTAAATACATTCCCAACACTTACTGTCAAGGCATTAACAGAAGTATATTCCGCACTCTAGAATGCTGCTTGTTGCATAAAGCTGTGAAACATGAGGGTCTACATTCTTTCAAAATAAGCTTTTCATCTGCTCTAAGTTAACTATGCACATGCAAGGAGGCTGCAGGGACGTAAGGGTCAGGCTCTTCTCCCATGTAACAAGTAACAGGACAAGAGGAAATGGCCTCAAATTGTGCCAGGAGAGGTTTAGATTGAGTATTAGGAAAACTTTTCTCCTCCAAAAGGGTTGTCAAGCATTTGAACAGGCAGCCCAAGGAAGTGGTGATGTCACCATCCCTGGAGGTATTTAAAAGACATGTAAATGTGGCACCTGAAGACATGGTTTAGTTGGGGATGTGGCAGTGAAGAGTTAATGGTTGGACTCAACGATCTTAAAAGCCTTTACCAACCTAAGCAATTTTACATTCTCATGTATCCAATTCATTTTTTCAATCCTACAAAGCCCCTGGGGATTGAGTTTGCAGTTGTGCATGTCATGCATGATAACATGCCTTTCCTGTTATCAGTTTTAAAGGTGTTGCCTTTAATTTTCATCATCCTGTCTGTATTTTTACAAAAACTATACTGTTATGTACTGCTGGTATACTCATACTGAAATTCCAAACATACTATATTTGTTCTTGACCACTCGTTATGCACTTACCTTTTACCTGAGCTATCTTTTTGATATGGAAGAGACAAGGTTGAACACCGTAATTCCAAGCTGAAAAAACTCTCATCAGTGTTATGGTATTTTTTTAAGCATTTCATACCACTGCTTTTTGAATATTTTGGTGGCCCTGTGACTTCTGACATGCACTGAATGGAAGTTTTACTGTGCTATCTGCTGAACTACCCCTGACAGCTGATTTGCTGTGTATGAGAAAACTGGAATTACCCCACCCAGAACCGTGTTTGTGAACATCAGTAATTTCTGAAGTTCTGTCATGTATACTCCAGTGAGTTTCTACAGTTTCAAGTCCTTCATAATCTAAGAGGCACCATTTCCACCTCATGCTGCTATTGGAATACTTATTCTTTTCTCCAAATTATTTGTAATCCTTAATCAGTGGTCAATAGAGTTCTACCATAATTTATTATCAATCTGCATAATTTGTGATATTTAGCACTTATTCCTATTCTTCCCTGCCATCTAATTTCCAGTGCTTTGCAGTCCACCTTAACTGCATACTTTATTTTTATGGTAGCAGCTTCCCAGAGAACTTCAGGCTTTGAGAACATAGAGATCAGTTCTATCAGACTGTGCTCTGATTTTGTACTATAATTCTAGCAGACTAAGGGTCTGCTTTTATTATCTTTTTTTTTTAAACATATCATTGAGCATAGTTGTTTGGTTTTTTTAAGCTTCCTACTCTATTCAGGTATCTGTTTGCTTGAGAAAGCTTGTTTGGGTTCATTTCACATGATTTCACCCATACACTTCTGTTTTATGATACAGCAACTGTTGCCCATATAGGGGAAACTCAATGCTTTCCTTTTGCACTCCCTCAGGGCTTCTGGCAGAATTCCACCTAGACTTGCTGAAGTAACAGTTTCTCTTAATTTAGGTATTTTCTCATTTTTTGAATCTAAAAATCTTATCTTTTTTTTAAAAAAATAACAATGAAGTGTTTCAGCATCCTCTGTGGTGAGAACTGTAGAAGTACAGTGATATTTTTGCACTGAAGTCCTTGCTCCTCTTTCATCAGGTGCATTTTCTCAAAAAAAACCTCAATTACTTTAAGCGTTTTAAAGTAATTTAGGTATGAAAATGAAACTATTTGCAAAAAGATACATTTACCCTGCTCTATAAAGTTGCATATTTGCTTACTTATGTTACAACATTGTGAAGTCAATTTCAATTGAAATAGTGAGCCAGCTTCTTCCTTTTGCAAGTAATTCACAGAGCAGTAAAGGAAATAAATATTTTGCTTTGAAAAGAGCAAAATATAATGGCAAAAATCAAAGTCCTACGATAACTAAAAGTCACTGAATGCATTAACCCCTTCCTCTTTACTCTTTGAACATATGCATCATTTCTGTTTGCATATTTGATTTCTTGTGTCAGCTCCATCCCCCTTATTTTCTACATTCTACACGTAAAATACCAATTACCTTTTTTACTAGTTTCATATTGGTTAGATTTTATTTAGTAAGGAAGACTTACTAAAATGAACCTTGTGTCTTGCTACTTCATCCTGGTCCTGTTGTGCATTCCTGCTTCTTCTTTTGTTAGGGAAAACTGGTTCCTTTTTAATGTACCATTTTAGTAGAAATAGCTACACGCTAAAGTATCGCCTCTCAAGTTGTTCTTCTGGCATAGTATCAGAGGAATAAGGTAATTTTTGTCACCACCAATTAAAAAGTTTTACGAAACAGGACCGTTATAAAACAATTAAACCTTGCAAATGCAGTAGTCTCTAGGAGGGAAACCCTGGAGGAAATTCTGCTTATTAAAATTGCAATTTTAGTTTCCATTAAAAAGCAGAATAAGACAACAGAAGATGGGTTGGCAAGACAAATTATTTCTTAATGTCAGCTGAGCTTATTTCAAATGAGATAACATATCTACACCAGGTTGGGTTCAACACATTTTTACCTCCTCAACTCATTTATCTAATTCAGTCATCTTTATAATAGCCTCATGGACCTTCATTTTCACAGGAAGAATTTCTTAACAAACAACCTACACAACATGCTGATTACTGAATAGTTAATTCTAATTAACTTGGATATGGCAAGAGAATTTTGATAAAGTCCTAGGCTGCAAACATGGTTTGGTTATTCTGGCCAAACTTCTATAAAATCAAACTCCACAGCAGAGTCTCCAGATGAGACATCAAAGTGATAGGGATCTAATTTAAGGAAACAAATGAGAAAATTAAAATCACAAATAATTTATTCTTCTGTTAGAATTGATGGAGTACAGTTTTAAATAGCAATGAAGTACACAGTGGTGGAAAATTGGCACAGAACCTACAAGCTTTTCATTCATAATAATGTTCTTCATCCCCTATCTGTTCAAACCTTGATGTGTATTTTCTATCGACTTTAAGAAAACTGTTTTGCCTTTAAAAAGGATGAACAAATTGAAAAATCTTGTCTTCCACAAATAATGTCATACATATTATGAACACCAGATGATTTTCTTTTTCCCCCAAACATTGATTCCCAACTGAAAAAACACCAAAATAATATTTTACTCATGGACTGATTTTAAGTTTTATCATTTATAAAAGTTGCCAGGAATTCTTAAATGCAAATATTCCTGCAGAACAGAATAACGATTTATTTATCTGATACACAGTTGCAGGACAGTCTCAAACCCAATTTTTTGTGTACTATGCTATTGATCAAGGTGCTGCCTCTATCTCACATGCAACACTATAAGCATTAATGCAAATTAAAACAAAATTTGGCATTTACGTCACTAACAGGTTTTATATTTGATGTTGTAAAACATCCCCTTGGTCTCATGTTAACCAGTAAGAAAAATAGACACACACAAAAAATGCCCCCTTTTTAAAATTATTAACTCCCAGTTAGGAGAGTTGTCCTGGTTCCGGCCAGGACAGGGTTAATTTTTGCAGTAGCCAGGAGGGGCATGGCTGGGACCCAGAGGTTATTTTATACCACCTTGGGTCATCCTCCAGGGTCACCTTCCAGGGCCACGTAGCGTGGCAGTGGTTCGCACATTGCCAGACTCCACGTGGTGAAAAACCGTGTGTGATTTGTTTGCCTCTTTCCTGTACTCTCTGCCATTAGTACTGTTGCTGTTACTGTTCGTTTTCTTATCTCATCACTGTTTCTGGAAAATTGTTCTTATGTCAACCCATGATCCTTACCTTTTGTGCCTCCAATTCTCCTCTCCAGCCACCTCAGTAGAGGTGGAGGGCAAGTGGGGTTCAAGCAAGTGGTGTGTGGTTTGGAGTGTGTCAGTGGGAACAGAAAATTGGGGAATACCATTCCTAAACCACAACATAAGTTTAGATAGGTTTTACAAAATCCTCTAGGCTATTTTGATACATAAAAATTATTCAACTAAAGGTTAAGATACACTTATACAATACAGTCCTGTTCTCCATACTCTTTTTCAAGTTCTTTGCATATTCAAGCCAAGTAAAATTAACACTTGTCATTTTCTTTGTTATTGCAATTATTAAGAGGGATTACAGCTTGCTTATGCACAGCTCTGACAAAACACTTGAGAAATAAAACCCAAATGTTTGTTACCCAAAAAATGTTGCAGAAAATTGTCAAACTGTTAGAAACAATTTTTACAAAACCGCTTCACTCAGAAAAATTGGAAAGCTTAAAAAATTAATATTTGCACAAGACTATATTACACTGTCCTTAATTATGTTCCCGTTTAGATAACTGGGATTCTCAATCTTTGTATGTGAACCTATCACTGATGTAGGGTGCTCTCCATCTTTTTTCACTGTTATCTTGATCATACACCATTTCAAGACTAAAACAATCAAGCACTTACCATGCCCCTACCCATTTTAACTGTAGATTTGTTATCCTGCCCAGCGAGTAGTGTACTGTCTTGCATATTCACCACATGAAAAACATGATATACAAAATATTGCTGCTGTAAAAAGTGTGCATTTCCCCTTTCCCCCTACAAAAAAAAAATCTGTGGAAAAAATATTAAATTCCCATAACCTTCATAAACATACAAAGCTGTTTGCACCTTTCAGTCTGTAACAGTCTATTCGACATACAGTTCTCAATTCATTGCAAATTGTTAGATCACAGATTTTCTGTCCAATATTGCCATCTAGAGTAGAGATGTGAAATCAGTTTCTGAGAATCTACAGTCTTTAACAATTAACCCATAAAGACTGTATGCCGTGTAACAGCCACAAGATTTTTCCAAAAGCTAGGTGGAATGGGAGGTTCTCATCTTGGGAAGATGTCCACAGTGCTGAGGAGACAATATGGCTGCTAATAGATATTGCCTACCGGAATGTTAGTACTTTTTCACTGTTGGTAATTTCCATATTGACCCTAAAAAAATTCAAAATACATAATTAGATGACAAGTCATATTTTTCTGTATTAAAAACTGAATTCAGAAGACCATCCAAATAAACTGTGAAATTAAAAGGGGTAAACAAAAAACAGTAAGTGATAAACCGATAAAAGTATCTGGTAGAGTTTCATCTCACTAAAAATCCTTTGTGCTTTCATGTAAAAGTAAGACCAATTACATGGATTTAAATCCAGGAACGTGATTTGATCAAAAGAGTAAACGCCCATGTTCAGTAGACTGCTGTGAAATTTGCAGAGCATCATTAAAGAATACAAGATGGGGGTTACTTCCCGCCTAAACTTTGATAACTATTTCAAAAGGACAAGGTCACCTAAATTCAAAGTAATTTAGGAAACTAAACATGACACAGAGATACCTAAAAATACTAATCTATCAAGCATTACAGGATGGTACACATATCTCAAAAACCAAGGCATATCCTGGTGAACATGAAGAACTAGTCCACATATCCTATGGGAAGCAATTATTCCATAAATCCAATACAGAGAGTTATTACCCTTATTGATATTCTCCCTCTTTTGAAAGAATGTCATGTACTGCAGAGGTGGCAGAGGTGAAAGCATCAATGCTACAAGCTTACCATGATCCTTCACCACAGGGTTCAAGGCTTACAGAGAGAAGTGTGCTAGGAATTGAACAGGCTCCAAACTGCAGTCCTGCCACCATTCCATGTTTAGTACCATCACGGTAAGGCAGTATTTTACATTTCAGTTTTAGGTTGCAATGTCAGTTTTGTTCCATTTATAATATAACAATCAGTCATTACGAAGTTTCACAACAGCTGCCAGATGAGAATCTAAGCAGCACAATTCCTATGGGACTGGCTAGTATGAAAGAGAGGTCTTCTATAATTGAGTTTCCCAGCGGAACTTAAGACTGCACAAACTGCAGGAGTAGAGCCTATCTACAGAGAGGGTTATCCACTTCTATTTCAAGGAAAGCTGGAAGAAACTCAGCAAATTGTGATCAAGTTTCCTTGACCCTGTATTTGCCACAAGCAAAGAATTTTTCTGTAGCTTATTGTTTGCAGAGAAAGTTACTAGTTCAGTGCATAAACGCCTTGCTTATCTATTAAATAATTATAAATAACTGCATCTCTAAACTACCATACTGAGAGTTTATTCCTTCTTCCTTGCCTTTTCTAATTTCTGTAGAAAGAAAGCCAACTGTCATCCTTTAAAAATGTGGATAATTGTGGCTATTCTCACTTCCTGGGGAAAGTATTTCTTGAAAGTTCAACTGATCTTAGGTACTGACATATCAGGATTCTGTTTAAACACTAGAACCTCAACTTGATCATTTAGTTGATCTTCATTTTATTCATGCCAAGGAAGTAACAGTGTGATGACATTTCTGAGCAATTCGTACCACAAAGATCAGATTTTTAGTCTAGTACCCTCTACAGGAGCAAAACATCTGCTTCATTCTTTAATTCTAAGACAGCTTTTTTACAGGAGTCCTTCACTACAATTCCAGCCTGAAGTTTTGGAGGTTCTTGTTTGTTTCTTTTAAACTTATCTTAGCAGTGATAGTAATGAAGCAGTTGATTTTCGGGTCACTTCTTTCCCATGGTCAGTGCCCCCTTTTACTGCTCAGAGAAAAACTGTGCACAAATAGGTTTCATGTCTCTCCATACAACTCTACAGCTGAAGGACCTCAGTTGCACACCTGAGGTGCTTTTGCAACTGGAGAGGAAGATTAGGGTTAGGATTTGTGTTTGTGGAAAATCAGTTCAACCATTTCTGTTGCAAAGCAGTAATGAAAAATGATCCACTGTTAGATTTAGAACCCTTGTCGTTAGTCATTCACCATGAGCTTATGAAACATCACCTTAATTTTTAAGGTCCAAATAGATTGCCTGGAGGGTCTCACTTTGCCAAATTGCATTAAAACTTGGCAAACTCGGGAGAGAATGACTAGTCACAACTCCAGGCAAATGATTCTGGGTAACTCACCAAGAAATAAAACCCCTGAGAATTGTATATGTATACCTGAGAGACCATGTCCTCAAATTCACTAGTTTAAATGTCCACAAGAATCTTAAGATTATCAAATGAGTGTGTAAGAACCACAACCTTCTCATTAAACGAAAGAATACCTGGTCGTATCCATAAGGCCTCTGTTGTGGTGGCTGTGGTGGCCCAGGCTGTGTGGGTCTGTATCCCCCATACTGCTGGCCTTGTCCTTGTGGATAATTAGGATACTGAGGTCCTGGACCACTCTGGGAGGGGCCTGGAGATCATTAAAATGAAAAGAAAAAAAAAAAAGAAAAAGNTGTTTAAGGTGTTGGAAAGAAGAGAACACTACAAGCATTGAATTTTACAGCTGAGCAGGGCTAAGAAACATCACTATGGTGCAATTAGGTCCTTTGAGTGGCCCTCCTCTCACCCTGGAAAGCACCCTTGTTGAAAGGGCCTGTTCTCCAACCACAGAAACATTTACCTTTATTTATATATTCGTTACATAATACCAATGCATGTAGTCCACATGCACGGTCACAGGACAGAGAAGAATAAGGCAAGAAATGACAAATCCTTTCCAGGATTTAGGGAGGCAGTCTCCTCCTACTGTATGCTGATCCAGTTCCAGAAGTTTATAATGCCAGGAGCAGTCAGATCATCAGCTACACTTAGCATTTGGACCTTCTGAAGAGACCAGCAGCACTTCGCTGCCAGAAAGTGAGTTCTCACACCACAGCAGGCAATCATAAACAGGACGTCAGGCAAGCAAGTTCTGTGCATAAAATGTGGGATGTGACAACCGGTAAAAGCCATTGTGGGATGGAAAAAACCACTCTGCACTCCATACTCCTCTGGTAATATTAGCTTTCCAGAAAAGCCCTAGGAAAAAATCCAAAACTTTGACTCCAGTTTTTTTTTGGCTGTAAAAGGAAGTTGGTCTTTCATCAGTACAAACTCTGTTACTATTCACAGGGACTCAAGTTTGTCCACCACTGGAAGCTGCCATAAGGCAGCACAGCCATGCTCCAAACAAAATCAACTGAATTCCCACCAACACTGGGAGAGATGATGTACTGCATATTCCAGTGGCACTCCATATGAATCCTTTCCTGTGGATCTGTTAGTTATTTCAACACCACACCTTAAAAACTGGCCCGTTATTTTCAAGACCTGAAGATTTACAGCTTTTCAGAAGTGCTTTCTTTTAAACAAACCAACACTTTTTTCCCCTCCCCTCAGAAGAAACAGATGTGTTTTAGCAACTGTGATTCAGTGCTAGGAAGGGCTAGTTTTAGCTACAGGCACTGGACATTTAGATGACATCAGCTGATAACTCTTTCAGTAGTATCTAAGACAGTCAAAAAGATGACCTGGAGAAAAAAAGCTCCATAAGCTATTACCATTCTCCTCAGGCCTCAAATCCCCTTGAACTATGCAGTTTCAGCTTTCTACAGTGAAAAAAACCCTTAAAGATTGATAATAATGACTGAGATATTGATTTATTTTTGCAAATTAGAAAGCAATTAAATATTAAATTGAGCAAGAATAAGACATCCTAAAAAGTGCTGTGTTCATCTGACAAATGAACATGGGTTTATTTATTCATGGTAATTCTTTATAGCTGAATTCTAAATATTCATTGACAGATTTTACAAAATAAAAATGGAACTTCGGTACCTATTTCTGCTAAAAAAAACCAGAATTTGAAAGCATGCTATTTTGTTTTCCGAATTACATTGGGTCAGTCACTCCAACAATTTTCCTCAGCCCTTTCTTTCTAGTATTTCTTACCCTAAATTTTCAGAATAAGATTTTATTTCTTTACTTACAAAATTCAGAGCAGTGAGTTACATGGACCTCCACTCTGACCTTCTTTCTGTTCCTATGTTATGTTTAGCAGAATGCAAGCAACTATTATTTTAGAACTATCAATTCATCCATAACCTCAAAAAGGAAAACACTTGTTAAATCTCAGTGGATTCTCTTAAAACCTAACTCTGTCTTAACAGAACTAAACTTAATGTGAATCTAGCATTTAACTACATGGCAAACAAATCATCTCTACACTTCCTCACACACCCACAATGCTGAAAGTTTTAGCACTTAAACCTATAAAAAAGCTAACGTTAAAATAAATAGAATGTATGAAATTTCAGATCTCACTGGAATTATTGTATTTCAGAGGTAAATATTCTGTGATAAATATTTATGGCTTTACAATATATAAGGAACTAATACCTAAAAGAGCAGTATTTTCAGTATACCCTTCTGATCTCAAGTTTTCAGAAGTAAGGCACAAAAATTACACACTGCTACTTCAATTTTCCTGTTTGGGACATTTTCCTTGAATCCAGAGACTACATTATCTTCCAGTGGACTTCTCATTCCTGCCATGTATCAGAAGATGTGCACTACTAGAGAAAAATTTTAAGACAAACTCTGATGAAAGCTGCGTTGTCAATGCTTACAGTTATTTCTCTACAAATGAGTACAAGAATTTTAAAAGAATGATTCAGATATGTTGGACGAGGTTTTAAACTAGTTTTTAAAAGATTTTGTTCTTACTGGCAAATCTACAGATGAAAGGCTCTGTCATCCTTGTGGACAGAAAAGAGCAGAGTCTTTCTGGGCTCTTCTAAACTACAGACACCTGTTATAGTGCTGCTTAGTCACCTTCAGTTTTCTGTGCTACCACACTCTCCTGGACTGCCCACAGATTTAATTCCCAAAAGACTCTGTCTTCTACACTTTCTTGTTTTGGCCCAAGTGAAAAGTGTGGGCATACAGCTCTTCTGTGCAAGTCTGGCCTTTGGAACCAGGGGCAGAGTAACACAATTAGAGTCTCTCAATCTTTTCTGTGACTGCTGACTGTGTCTTCAGGTTCTTACCATAACCCTGCTGTTGTCCTGGATAGCCTTGTTGGCCAGGATACTGCTGCTGTTGTGGTGGATAACCCTGCTGCTGGGGTGGTCCTTGATATGCATCTTGCTGCTGACCATATTGCGAGTTTCCTGTAAGATGATTGCAAGAAAGCAAAAACTTATAAAGAAACCTATTATATTATTTTTTCTCCTTCTAAGATGCACAGCCAACAACACAAGAACAAAATGAAAATGCAATATTGATTTCAAAAACTGAACAAAACAAAGAAAACTCAAACCAAACAGAAGGAACTCGGCCAAACAAACTGCAGTTAAAGCCAATTTTGCAAAGTTGAACTGCAGCATTTTCAGCATCTCTGCCAAACGAGCATTACATTTACTGGAACATCACAGTCATAAGATCATGACTATGCTAAATAAAAAAAAAAAAAAGACAAAATTAAGGACAGCTACAAGAGCACAGACTAGCTACACAATATCAGCAAGCTGTTTCCTAATGGCACTATAATTATACAAAATATATACACACACAAAAAGATACACAACTGAACCAACAAATTTATGTTTAAATAAAAATTTCCACTGAGGTAAAAAAAAAAGTCTCTAGAGTGTTTTAGTCATTTTACTGTTGTTAGAAATGGTAAATTGTGGTTATATATTTTAAGGTGTTTGCAAGAAATTATTCTGAAGGCTTCAAGTTCCCTGCCATTTTCAAGACAGCCAGCAACTAGTATTCTACAAGAGCTTTGCATGGGTATAAGTTGTGTTGTGTGAGAATTTTTGTTCCCGTTGCGGGTGGGGTAGGAAAGGGAATGTATGTGCATATGTGTGTGAAGGTATATAGATACCTCCTTCGTAGTAATGTTGTGAGGAATCCTCATAAGGCCTATCGTAGCCTTGTTCAGGATACGACGGTTGCTGATAACCGTAATCATTATGACCTACATCAATTCGACAAGAGACAGGAAGAAACGTTAATGGCCTCTGAGTGAAAACCCTAAAAATATTTCATTTCTCAGAAAAATGAAAAAAAAAATTTCAACTGGATATACACGAGGAAGAATTTTCAATTGTACTAGTCAAAGACTTATTAATATGATTTCCCTTCATATTGAATTAACATGTGACAGGGGAAAAAAAAGGCTTAATGCAGTAGTTCTAGCAACATCACAGCAAGGGATGGTCTTAACCTGATAATCCTTGTTGGGGGAGTGGTGGAGGGAAAGTACTTTATCTTTCAATCAAAAAAAAATTAAAGCATTTAGGCCTTTCACATGTAAATAACCTGAATTAAATTAGAATGAACAAAGAAAGCAATTATCATACTTTGTCTAACACCTGTTCTAGTGATCTCCAATTCAAAAGCATATGCTAAAAGCAGTGTGAAATATAACAAATAAAGCTCAATGAAGTAGAACCATGGTCTACATTAAATTCTGCTTTTAAGTGACAGAAAAATAACATTCTCAAGGTTTTCCCTACAAGCAGAATTCCTACTTAAAAGTCTTAAGAAAACTTTTCCTCTTACATTCCAGTCCTGAGCAGACTCATTACAAACAAACCTTCCCATTCGGAGACTACAGGCATCTCTGATTAAGAAACAAATATATGCAGTAAGTACCCCACCTGTTGTTGGTTTTAGCACAAATATATTTTGTCTTCAAAAGATCAAAATACATCTTACTACTAACTTTGTTTACATTTGAAATTAAATTATACAAATTTGGAATAAAATTTTGAAATAAGGAAAGGAGAAAACAGTTCTAAAATTCAGTCGGTCTTTGCTATTAGTTCTGCAACTGTCCCATAAGTCACTGACTGAATCTTATATGAATGCATAACCATTAAAATAAATCTTAAAGTACGTTGTCTTTGCATTCTATGTAAGAGTAATTATGAAGTAATGATTAGGATGACCCTTTAGAAGGAACACGTCTTAGCAGTAATCTGTGTTACCACAGAGCTCTTGATGGTAACACCAAATTACCCTTACTAGAGTAAATTGCTGTAATCATTTAGTGTTCCAAATAAAACGTTCCAAAATAAAAGCCTTGATAAGTTAATGCACTTTGTAAAATAACTCTGCACATACATCTCCACAAATTCACATATGTAAGCTTATATACATGTATCTTGATGCATCTCAAAATCAATTTAAAGGAAATTAAATTCAAACAACTAACTTGTGTCCCTTTATTTGCAACGAGTAGTTGCTTTGGCAATGACACAGTTTTGCTTTGCATACATTTTTAAAACACTAACATATACCACATCCTTGGACTTAACAAGATACCATTAAGTTGCACACATGGTTATCACAGTAGTCATGCGTCAGCATCTTTGTTCTCCCAGTCTCTGCTCAGCCTGAAAACAAGTTAATTTCAACTTTTCTAACTTATAACACAATCCAATAGCCTTCAGCGCTGTATATTCCAAGAGGCAGGAGGAAAGATTTATGAATTCAAAGTTTCAGTCTTGTTTTGAAAGCACTCGGGGAATACCTAAAGAGGATCCACAATCTCTTCGGGGCAGGGACCATTTCATTCTTACAAACAAATTAAACTAAAGGCCCACACCATAGCAGCGGTAACATATTTGCATGACTTACATGAAAACTAAATACTAAGTCAAAAAAAAGAATATTTAGAGAAAAGCCACATCTTTTTAGCAAGTTTTTTCAGTTCAAAAGAACTTTTAATAAAAGGATATCGTCCCCTCTCTTATCAATAATGAAGTAATGACTGTTTTAATTCATCTCAATCATACTAGATACGCTAAGGAACTCTCCATACTTTTAGATAAACCAATTATTTCAATTCATTTTGAAATACTAAAACTGTTGTTAAGTTTCAAATGGGAATAATACAAATTACATGAAATAAGTTTTAAATTTAACTAGTCATAGTAATTTAAACTGTAGTAACACTTCTGAATTTGGAAGGTTTTGTATATATGAGGTATGATATCCAATTACTATTCTTGCCTCATCCCCTAATTTTGGGCATACGACTACATCAGTATGGGGCAGGTATAGAAAATGGGAAAGTTAACATTTATGAGAGATTACCATCAGGGTAATATTGCTGGTTCATGCCTTCTGGAGGACCTTGTCCACCATGACTGTATTGGTCCCCATAATAGTCTTCCTGGCCTGAGTACTGCTGTGGTGGGCCTGAAAAACCACAACCAGTCAATACGTAAATAACTTGTTTTCTCTGTTATAAAGCCTGCTAATGTCTGTTTTTAGTATGAGAAATATTTCTCAAATGTATTCCCCACCCATATTGTTGCATTACAGACAACATATGTAATTTGTTTAATTAAAAAAAGAAACATGTATCTGTCTATATATACACATATAGTTGTTTAGCAGCACTTTACTGAGAACATACATATCAAACTTCAGGTTTGAGCTCATTTTAGGAATGTGTATAACAGACAAAGGTATTAAAAATTATTCCTTGTCAAAAAGGACTGGAAAGAAAAAAAAGAGAAACAATATTGTGGAACGTTGTTCCTTCTTTTGTAATTGAGTGAATTCAGAACCACATAGGTACTCTGTTCCTTTAAACATCAAAACAGAATTCTGCATCAGTATATCTGAGGTGCATAATTTCAGAACGCATAATCTCAGAAAGAACCAAAAAAGAAAAAAAGAGAAAAATCTGTCTTCATATTTCATGGTGATACCAGTAATTTCTTGCTTCAAGGACCACTCTTAAAAAGAGTAACAAAAAGAGTGTGCAAACAAGGTCTGTGACACCAAATGATTTGATCAAAATTTGGTGTAAGCAAGCGATGTAAAATGGTTTTTAAAACGGTTATTTAAAATCCATGTAAATATAGTGAAGTGAATTCCTACCTTGCTGTGGTGGCCTGTATGGAGGAATCTGTCTCTGACCCATCATGTGATTTCCTTGGTTAACTTGGCCCATCATTCCCATCGGCGGCTGCTGCCCCTGGTAGTGCTGGCCACCTGCCTGCGGCATGTTGTATTGCTGGGAGGGAGGCTGTTGGTGCATCATTGGACCTGCAAAAGGACAAGTAGCAAAAATGCCAAACATGCAAAAATTATTTGTGATTAAACCTTTCCAAAAGAACATGGAAACCCCAACCTTTAAAAATGGACTAAAAAAGGCTCTGTATTTCTAATGCTCTTATAAGGATTTGTTGTTTCTGGACCTGTGCAAACGCAGGCAATCAATTCAGTAACCAAACTACAAAACAGAAGTCAGCCTAAATAGGGTTGCTTTATAGATGATTTCTCTTCAAAACCACAGACATTAGTTTACACAAGCACAAAGGTGACTGAAACACTTCTACCACTTTTCGTTTGTCTGTTTTAAAAAGCATCTTCAAAGTGTAGGTGAAAACCTGATGGTAAAGCCTTGGTGACTCATAGGAAAATTACTTAACATTTGTGAAACCCTCGGGGTATAGTTTTAATACACATGTAGTTGTTGTTATAGTCCATCAACAAGCCACTGAGTTGTTATCACAAAATAAATAATTTTATTAAGCTTGTAAAGACAAACCACACGTACCAGTCAGGTAATCACACAACAGGTACACACAGAAAGGCCCAAAGGAACATATGTGCCACCCACCACTGCATAATCCCAACCAAACTAACAAAAAAATCTTCTTCCATACTGAGTTGCACCAAGTTTCCATGAACCACAGGAAGAGACCAGGAGAGATCAAATACTGTCCGTATTTTATCAACTAAGAAAATTTGATTAAGGCTGTACTTGGAGAAATGCAAATTTCAGTAATGAAAACAGACAGTTAAAGAGCACCCTACTGACACCAAACAGCAATGAAAATGATGATTACACCATTTCATTATATGAGATTGTAGGTTAGACTGATACAACGTTTAACAAAGTGCAGCTTCTGCACTTCTTCTGTAGTACCACTTCAGAAAACAGTTATTCCACTATTAAAAATATAAGGAGGAAAGAGTTATGACAAGGAGTTAAACTTTAAACAACGTATTTTTATAACACATTAATTTAAACCACTTAACACATACTGCACATTTTACAGAGGTGAAACCCTAAGCTTTTTTTGCCTTTTTAAAAAATAATTTATTTTATAAACTCTAAAGAGAACAAATAACTAGCCTCATTAAAACCCCAAACAAATCACAACACCAAAGCTGCAAAGCCACACCTAAGTACCGACGCAGGAGAAAAAGGAAGATATCACCTACTTTTCTGTATGCTACATTTTGCTATTCCATTTAGTATTTTTAAATAAGTAGGTGCTGGAGCACAAGCAGAAAGTCCTGTGTGAAACCACAGTATAGGAAAATTATCTATATACAGTTAACAGTGACAATGGATTTATATAAGGAAAAGAATGTGTAGTCACTTAGATTCTCTCTATGTGGGGTTATGAGGGAACATTAAGACAAATTAATTAATGGTATGAATTCAAAGTGCTTTAGTTAAATCCCATTAAACCCCTGTGTGGGATCTCTCAGTGAGAAGCAAAGTGGCCTAAGCTTCGTATTACTCTGAAGACAAATACTGGCCACACTTAAGAATATCCAGTTATGCTTCTATCCTTCCACACGGCATGTTTCTGTTTTAAAGTTTCCTACTTTAAAATTTAAAAAAGGCTGAACTTGAACTGTAATTATTTTTCACTTGGCAAATTTTTTTTTATTTTTTCATCTTCTAAACAAGTAGGTAATTTAGATTATTCCATTTCACTGCTCCTCTGTTTGGAGGTACTGAGAATCATTAGGAAGCCTTGAAAAAAAAATAAAAACTTGTTGCCATAACATTCCTAGATCTCAAGAAAGCTTGTTAATTAACAATATTAATATTAGTCACAATACAATGTGATAAAATGTGTTGGGTCCCCATGGTGCAATGTAGAGGTTTTCTGTTTGCTTTTTAAATTAGAACTTCATTAACGCTTTGTAGAGCCACAATGAGAATTCACTACCATGTATCAGGCTGTGTGTTGTGTTCATAACAGAGAGCCTGGCTTCCTTCCAGTTTGGTTCACATCTCTCTCTTATTAAGAAGACACCTAAAAGAACCACCAAGGTCTCTATCGTCTCATAGAACATAATCACTTTATGCCGTAGTTTTGAGAGGTGAGGAAACTCTGAATGTGTTTTTCCTTTTGAAAAATCAAACCTACAAGAAAGCTACATTTATTCATGACATAAAATCCAAAAACTTGATTAAAACCACAAAACTATTAGTTCATGATCTAACTGGACCCAGACAAACCTGAGAAGTGGGCCCAAGAGAACACCAAGAATTTCAACTAGTCCAAGTGCAAAGTGCTGCACCCTGGGTTGGGGCAGTCCCAGACATGATTACAGACTGGGAAGTTCATTGAGAGCAGACCTATGGAGAAGAACTTGGGAGTTCTCATGGGTGAAAAGCTGGACATGAGCTGACAGTATGTGCTCACAGCCCAGAAAGCCAGCCATGTTTTCAGCTGCACCAAAAGCAGCGTGGCCAGCACGTCGAGGAAGGTGATCCTGACTCTCTACTTTGCTATGATGATACCCCACCTGGAGTGCTACATCCAGCTCTAGGGCTCCCAGCACAGAAAAAACAGAGACCTGTTTGCGCAAGTCCAGAGGAGGGCCACCAAGATGATCAGAGGAATGGAGCATTTCTACTACCTTCCAAGACAGACTGAAGGAGCATGGAGAAGAGAAGGCTAAAGGGAGACCTCACTGTGGCTTTTCAGTACCTTAAGGGGACTTATAAAAAGAGGGAGAGGGACTTTTTACACAGGCAGATAGCAATAGGACAAGGGGTAATGGATCTAAATTGAAAGAGGGTAGGTTTAGGCTAGATTTTAGGAAGAAATTCTTTACTGTGAAGGTGATGAAGCACTGGAACAGGCTGCCCAGAGAACTTTGTGGATGCCCATCCCTGGAAGTGTTCATTGCCAAACTGGATGGGGTTCTGAGCAAGCTGGGCTAGTTGTAGAAGTACATGGAAGGAGGGTTGGAACTACATGATCTTTAAGGCTCCTTCCAACCCCAGTCATTCTATGATTCTGTAATACCTTCTAATATTTGTAGCAATTGTTTCTACAACCCCTTAAAACACAGCTGTTGTCCAATCAGGTCACAACAAGCTACACTAGGAGATAAGACTTCACACACAAAGTTAACAAAACTGTCTGCTGCAAGAGAATGCTCGCTGCTTTCAAAAACTCTGCATAGAAACTCTTTTTTTTTTTTTTTTTTTTTTTAAAATTTCTAAAACTTT
>VWZG01000571.1:42303-57556 GCA_013396735.1 Grallaria varia
TTTTTTTTTTTAAAATTTCTAGAACTATTTACTCCAGAGAGGACACAGTATCTGACTTGTACAGAGTTAAAAATCAGTCCACAAAAATACTGTACAGGATTATTTCTGTAAAATACACAAGTAGACTATTTATTTGATTTACAAGAAATTAATTAAACTTTGGTAGTACAAAAGCCTTGTAAATGTTTCTGTATGTTCAGAAGGCAGTCTTCACACATCAGTACACTGGAAGTAATCCTGGAGTAACGTCTGAAGATGCTTAGTAGCAATACTGTAGGTCCTGTGAGGAGTGCGGACAATTTTGGTAGTCATTAAAAAGACATTTGAAAATTGCATGATGTAGATGCAAATCAGTCTTATGCAGTAAGTGAATATATAAAGGAAGCCAGACAACAGGTGAAAATTGAACTGCTCATTGTTCAATTTAACTAGTCTGCATTATCAAGAATACATCACATTTTTGTTTAGCAGGTGTAGACAACTTTGAAATGAGCAGTTGAGGAAAAAAAAAGAACCTCCTTATGCTCCAGCCAATATCTCATAAGAAGGCCTCATGTATAGAGAAGAAAAGGTATGTGGATTTAAGCAAAAATGGGCTACAACCTGATCTACTTGTGAGTGCAGTGACCCAGTGGCAGTCTCCTGACAAGAAAGTGCTTAAGAAAAGTGACAACCTACTCTTCATACATGTAAGAAAAATAGAAAGAAACAGAAATGCAAATCAAAAGTAGGTCCCAGATAAAGCTATCAAATTTGAGATCAGAAGTGCACTGAGGATGAGAGAGCTGCAAAAAAGTTTAGTGGATTAAAAATGTCTCAGCACTGCCCCTTCTGCTGAAACTCAAGTACTGGTGGTAAATGGCTGGTGTTAACTGGCTATGAGAGGACAAGACAACTGCTGACATGGTTGAAACTTCTGAAGAAGCACAGAAGTGAGGAATCATACTCATAGATGAACTGGTGATTCTGCTGTTCTGACTCGAGCTACGGCAACAGGTGGGTATGACCAAAAAGCAGCAGTACAAGCTGCTATTTCTTCAGTCTTCAAAATCATGTGTGGGTTATTGCTCAAAGGTCTATTCTTCAGGCATTTCACAACATGTACTTGTATTGATAGAGCAATCTAGAGTATCAGCAAAGTCCACCATGCCAGACTTACCACTGTAAATCTTGTCATTGTGTCCACTGTTCCAAAAATAACAAAACACATACCATTGTACCAGCCCTCAGCAAAAATTTTTTGCTCTTTCTCTACATGTTTACAAAAGAAAAAAAATGCTTGTTTTAAAACATATATGAGGGTTGTAACTCTTGCGAGAGCTAGATAACAAACTATAGGCTAAATTTGACAAATGCTACAATTCAGATGTACTTGGTCAAATGAACCAGAATCTTAAAGGTGTTTTAACGTGAAGGGCTGTTCAAACACTGTCTCAAAAGACTTCAAGGATACATAACTTTTTGCTATTCCTAATGCGTGACCTAGGCCACAAATTTAAGACAGTAGGCACTTCTCCACACTTGTGTATTCCACAAAGTTCTCATCTCAAACTGAACTGTTATTTGGATATAATTTTAAAAAACAGTACATTAAATAGCATAAAAAAATTCCTTAGTTACTGATGTCTTTCATGTTTTACACTAGAGAAGAAAGATCAAAGAACAAGCTCTGTGGCAGCTGTTTATATCTTGTTTTTTCGTGACAAAACTACCATGTCTTCTACAGTTAGATATCCTACAAAACCAGCTATAGTATGATAGCATTTCAGAATGGTGACAATTTTACTTCCCTTTAATATGTCAGATGTAAAAAAAAAAAAAAATTGAGACTGCTCTGCTTTCTCTGTGACATCTTGACTACAGTAAACAGTCAAGGTACTGAAACATAACAGTGTCTCTGCTTACATGGGAATGAACAGATGGCAAGACATTCACAAAAGGTATTCAACCTCAGAAATCACTTTATCCTGGTCTATTATACCCTGAATACATTTATATTTCAGCTAACATCGGATGTTCCTATCTTTATGCCCCTTTTTTTATGTGGACAACAAAAGAACAGGAATCTGCATTTGCCTCATCTCTGCTGTCTCCATTATCTCCTTATATTTGCTTGTAAGTAAAAGAGCTCTGAACTTTTAATGGAATTTTTTTTAAGTTTATATAAATGAAACTGTCACTGAAAAAAATCTCAGCACTAGATTTGACAACTATCTGGAAATGATTGAGTCAAAGTAATTTTCTCTTACAGTGATCACCTGTTAAAAGTAACCTAGTTTCCCTACCTTACCCTAAGCAACATATAATGCTCATTAAGTACAGACTGGGAGTTTGGCAACTGTGCTTCAAGCACTTCTAGCAAGGGAACAGGATCCTAGCAAAAGAATCTGAGAAACACAGTCTCTGAGATGGCCAAGCTATAATTTCTTAGTCCTTACTTTTCAAGTGCATTAATTCTACTGTTTAATATTATTCTCTGACTGTGAAAGATTTGTTCAATGTGAATAAGAGGAATTTCCATCTAAGTTTCAGGTTTCAAGAAAACCATACTTACACCTTCCCTCTGAAAAGTCAAAAACTGATAACGTTTGAAATTTTTTGCTCAACCTAAGTAGCTTCCCATACAAAAGAAAAAATGCATTCATAAGAAATGAGTTTCTTCCACATTCACTCAGTTCCTGCTGCTTCCTATCTTTTCCAAAAAGGTAGCCAATATTCCTTGCAGATGCCCCAGGCTCCTATAATAGCTTTTTAATCAAGAGTCATCTACAGAATCTTCCACTTAGAATATTCTGCTTCTTAAGTCCAAAATTACTAGAGTTCTTCTTTTAACTTGACTGACTATATGAAATCAACACCATGAAAACAGGTATTCCTCTGGCTAGCATTTGATAAACTAGCGCAAATCAATAATGACTACAAAGTGGAGACAGAAAGTAAATCCAACAATGAGGTCTGTTAGTATGCATTTCATTTCTTAATTAGCACTTTTTCATTTTTTTCTTAATAACACCATCTGCCTCACAAGGTGTATATACAGCAAGATGTTTTGCTAGCAAATACACATGAAAAGTTATGCTAAAACCACCCAGGTGTTAGATCAAGTCTTTCTGCGCACTATGGTATCTTTACCTATTATATAATAATACGTATTTTTTTATATTTTCCCTGAAAGTACTGGCTTCATTCAGTGCAGAGCAGATATTACTCACGGAAAAACTATTCCGATATTTTTTTTCATCCTAATTGTTCATGTGAGATGCCATGCCTACTCAAACACTGAAGACAGAATTATTAATTCACTCACAGGTTTTCTTATGGCACCCGTAAGTAAAATGTCCAAATCTTCATAATGAATATACTTTCACAACACTCCTGTGAAATCAGATTGTATAATAATCTTACCATCAGATTCATTCCTCTACAGATGAGGAACCCACGTAGGGAAAGATTAAGGTCAAAAACATCTACTAATTTTTAACAGCCAACTTGAGATGCTAAGACCTCATCTTGAAGAATAGTAGCATTATATTTAGCTAGCACTTTTATTAACTGACAGATGTAGTAAGATCTCTCATTCTCAGTGTGGATCACTCTTTTAAGACAAAGAAACAAAGTATGATCTGGGGTTTGCAAATGTCTCCTGACAACAATATCGAGGTTCAGAAATTTTGGTTCATTGCTGTTTCTGAATCATAGCACATGCTACCAGTTAAGAAATCTTTGAGTCACAATCTGCTTATTCCATTTTTGTTAAACTGCACCAAGTGCATTTCCTAGAAGTTCATTTTTGTTTCTTCACTTCGATGAAAAGCCTGCAATGTCAATGTTTGGCTGAGACCTCTGCCCAGCCCAACGGGAGCTCGGCAACCTATTTAAATCTCTCAAGGTCTCAGATTTCTCTGCCATTCTCTGCCTTGCTGTCTTAAGAGTCACAAGTGAGTGAAGATACAAACATACTTCCTCTAATTTGTCAACAAATTTCAATACACACGTAAAAACTAAGATCACAAAATGGAGGAAATTTACTAAGCAGACCTGACTGGGAATAATCTCAGGTCAAAAACCTTAGCTAGAACACATAACACACATACACACACCTCTTTGGACTTGGGACTTCCTTCCACAGATACCTGGAACAGTATTTTCATTTAACCTTTGCCTGCATAAGAGACAAGTTCCAAAGCCTTGCTCTAAAGCAAGGGGCACCTGCACTCCTACATTTACACGTGAAGTGCTCTACTTACTAATATTTCTGGGAGATACTGAAACATTTTGAAGAGTAAAATGTTTTTATGATGCTGTCAGAAACAGCTCTCTACTTCTGTGAAACCTCTGCAAAAAAAGAGAATCAGCCTTGTAGCAGACACTTGGAATGGAAAAAGTCTCAGCCTAAAGAGTCAAAATCTGGCAGAATCAGAGGCACAAAATGTGAAAGCTTACTGTGACCCCAAGTGTGGGCAATAGTACCCCTGTTCTAACTAGAGATCTTGCTCTTGTTCTTGAACCTACAAATTGGTTACTTTTTCAGAACAGAAACCTTTTAAGTATCTTTCTGCCTAATTTCTAATGTGCAGTTAAGAAGTTTGACAGAGTACTGAAAATACAGCAGAGGAATACTACAAGGAAGAGTAAAGAACACTGCTCTGAGACAGAATAATCACTAGTCCTAAATTTTATGCCACTCTACATACATAATCATTTGCTGTAGAGTGACTTAGCAGATGGCACCCTCACACATACTGCTACATAGTTATTGCTGACTCTGCAACTAAGAAATCTGAACTGAGCGAGCACAGGACATTTCCAAAGCATCTTACGTTTACAGAATTACTCCTTTGTGTATTGCCCAGAATACAAAGATCACTTGTCAGTTCAGAGAGATGGTTAAAAATATTCCCACTTATGATGATTTCCTCTGCTACACGCCTATCTTTTGTTTCTTCTGCTGTTATATTTTAAGAAAAATGGTATTAACAATGGGAATGATGGACTCAGACTTCCCACTTTCTCTGCTGCTTAGAAAAGTGCAGACACAGCTTCATCATGACTTAGTTTCGATGTCTCATTAAGTTAGTCTTTTATCCGTTTTGAACCTTCCTGTGATCCAATAATCAAGTGAACCAGTATGACCTGGTCTGTTTGCACACCTCAAGAACAAATGATATCTAAATATAAAAAAGTGGAGCTTTGGTCTTCAAAGAGAGTACCCTGCAATAAGAACCACCAACGCCACTGAAGTATTATTTTTCCTACAATGGCCGGGGAGAGAGCCTTAGAAAAAGCCCACATTCTCCTACAACACCAGAAAAGAGATTAAAACCTAGACTCTAGTCGTATCTTTCAGTTACTATAAGAGTTCAGACATACTGGGGAAAAAAAAAAACATACTTGCTGCAAACATGGCAGAAGTATTTCTTAAAAAATTTCTGCTGTATGTCTTCTAGCAGGTGCTATGTCCAGATCCAGTGTAGTAAGAGGCTTAACAGGTAAGCTGAAAATACTGCTTGCTGACTTGTAAAGCACATTTATAAAAATATGCAGTACATATACAACTTAATAATTTGCTGTGCTGTGACTCTAATGCAATATTTTAATTCCGCAATGTCCTTGCGCTTCAACAAGGACATCAACACATCATCAGTTTATTCAATGGAAATATCTTAGATATAAAATTAGTTTTGATTTTTACTATATACGCAAGGACATCTCATGAAAACAGTAGGCAGTACCAGATTTGTTCTTGGAACTGAATTTTACTTCTCTATGATTAACAGACATTCCATGCTAAAACAGCACGAAGCAGAAAACAAAGACTAATTGGGTATAAAAATCTGAGGGCTACCTGACTTTAATTTTTCAATTTACCCAAGAGACTTAAAAGTAGAGATGTATTTTATCAACTTGAATGGTAAGAACACTTAGCTAGAAATGTAAAGTCTGAAAAAGAAAAACAGTAGTTGAAACTTATAACTGATGAAAGTATATCCATTCCTAGACTCTCACACAATACCTGAAAATAGTTCAATGTCTGCAAATAAATAAAAAGTCACAGATCTATGGGAGAAAAGAGAATCCTCCAAACATAGGTATAAATGCATTTAAAGAAGGACACTTACAAGATCAGACCTTTAAAAAATGTCTGTACCTGAGATGTTTTCTTTTTACAGAAGTGACAAGCACCTCACTTACCTTGGTTTGGTTGCATATTCATGTTTGGTCTGGGACCATAGTTGCCCATCGGCTGTCCCTGGCTCATAGTCATCTGATTCTGCACTGGCATACTCTGTGACGATGGCACTGAGTGATTATAGCCACCCATTGACCCATGGCTACTTGAAGGCATGTTCATGGAACTGTTCGTCATATTGAGTTGGTTAGGTCCAGGTCCCTGCATAGGCATATGGTTAGGTCCTTCAGAAAGAAAAACAGGAAAAGAGGTTCTACATTAAGCAAGTAAATATAGTCATACTGAATCACAAAACTAAATAGAAGTCATTAAATACAATTACATCAAAACAAATTAAAACACAGTTTGCATGATTTCCCCATTTTAAAAATAAAGAAGTTAACAATCAAGTTCACCTCTACTATGCAACGCATTTTCTTTTGTTGAGCAGCTGAAAGGTGTAAATTATCATATCACTCATCATCTAACCATATCACACACAAAACTAGTCTGTTTAGTACTCGCACAACATCCCCTGAATTTCAACCTGAACAGCACAAGACCAGTATAACAGCCAGTTTGGTATCTCCACCACAGCTGTAACTCTTACAATAGCTGTAACATTTCTGTGTATTCAAACATCTATACTAGACACCTTACTGAAAGCAATAGTTAATTATTATTATTTTGAAACTCAGTAAGTATTAACATTGACAGGGTACAACTACACAGAATCATAGAACCATTTTGGTTGGAAAAGATCACTAAGATCACCAAATCCAACTACAAGCTTAACGCTCTCAAGTCCACCACTGAATGCTATCTTAGGCTGTGACTTTCACCTAAGTAACTACACAGTCGCCCATAAAAGAGAAAGAAGGCAACAAACACTCCATGGAGTCACTGATACAACAGCAGAGGCTTTTGGAAAGCCTGTAAGTCAAACTCATTCTTCTACAGAGCTGTTTTAAAATGCCCCACAGATAAAAATCTAACCAAAAGTTGTTTATTGCAAGAAGACAACTCCTGAGTTTATCTCCAGAAAAGGGAATGAAACCAAATCACAGTGGGAAGACAAAGATTTATTTTTTTTTCTTGGACGCTTCAATCACGACTTTTTAAAAAGAATAACATGTAAATGGAAAGCATTAAGTGACCTTTGTTGGCAAACACTGTCATCACCTTTCCTGTGCCTAAGAACAACCCTGGAAATCAGAGAAAGGTGTGAAGAAAGGAACAAAGCAAAAATATTAAAGACAATGTACTGCATTTTTCCTACTTCTAAGTAAGGTGGAAAATTTCAACACAACAGAAAACCATCAACACTTTTGATTTGTAAAGGAACTGGCATTGCAGTGATTCAGCTCACATGTGACCATCCATGTGTACCATAAAAATGGCTGAAGGCGTATTTAACATTTTTGAACATACGGTCTATAGCCAATATTCTGCAACTGTATTTACAAATTAGTAGGGCGGGAGATGATCACTGGAAGGACAGACACCAAATTATCAGCTTAACTTGTGAAGATGCAAAGGAAAAGCAACCTGTTCATGTACCCATGAGGCCAACAACATCTTTTCACCTTTTATTTCCCCTCTTCTGACAACACAGGTTGCATTTGTTTTTTTCTCTGAACTAAATCTACTCTCAATGGGTATTTTAACAAGTACAAACACTACAATACCATCTGATCAGTTTACTCATTGTTTAGCTGGGATAGGTGAATAGCTACTAGGACTAAAATTAGTAAGAAATTAGTAAGAGGTATGACTGGATTTAACTAGGACAAGTGAAAAAACTAAATTAAATGCAAGGATAATGCCTATGACAAGCACCACGCAAAGAGCTTATGAAGATATGTACAGCCTGAGTATGTGACAGACTAAGCCAACTGTAAACAAGGCAAATGTTGATATGTACAGATTTCACCAAAAAGATGCTACCGTTACTAAACATGCCACAGGTTTTCTGTTAAGCTACAAAACTCTTAAGAAGAGGAATCTACGAGAAACTATACCAGTAGAGTTGTACGAAGGCAGTGATTTGTTTATGTATTTCCCAGTGGAAATAGTATTTAAAAAAATCCAAAAAACCAACAAACCCCACATACCTCTGACTTCAGATGCAAACAGCTTCCCAGGTCCTGTCTTGGCAAAAGAAATAACTGCACTAATCTAGGGTAGATTGAAGGCAGAAAAAAGGACATAGAGAGCTGTATACAAGGCCACAGAAACAATACAAACTGACCTGCAAACGCAAAGGTGCAGAGGAAAAAGATAATGATTAATGAATACAGCTACTAAACCCAATGTGAAGAAACAGAATAAGTTTAAAAATATGTTTATCCTCTTGCCCATTTCAAGACACCTCACTGAAATGAACACATAAACTTATTTTGTCAAGAAAAGTCAAAAAGCAGAAAAAGGTATCATACATGCAGCTCACTGTTCCTGCAAAACAAAGTGAGCAAAGACGGCTGAAATGTACAAAGGTAGATCCATCACAAATACAGAAAAAGTAACAAAGTGAATAGAACTATGTCCACAAGAGAGAACAACAGATGCCTATACTGTCCCCTCTTCAACTCTACACTGCCTAACTCTGTAATAGTGGAACATGGAGATGGTTTAATTATAAAAAACTGAGATATCTCTAATCATGAGCTCAATCACAAATGTGTTCTGAAGTAAAGCTACAGTGAAGACAAGCTCCCTCCTGTAGCGGCAAGCAATTATTGCAGAGCTGATAGGAGACTGCTTTCTTAATTTCTTTCCTAAGAAAAAGAAGGAATACATGGAGTTAGTGACAGAAAGTCAGGGTCTGGGAGTGATTTTGTTCCTTTCTGATTAAAGGAAGAAATTGACAATAATAGATTTCGGAGAGCTAGCCAAGCACGCAGTGGAGTAAGTTTTTAAAAACTGGTAATGTAAGAAGCAAAATGAGGAAGGCAAAAATCATCCCAAGAGAGAAGATGAAAAAATAAAACACCTTCTCCAAAAGCCTTGTTTCCACTTCCCATCTTGGGGAGCACCAGAACAGAAGAAAGAATTCATAAGAAAAAGCTGTCACATGAAATGTCAGGCATGTGTATTTTCTGTGGTCAAAACCAGGGGGTTTGTTAGTGAGAAGCTAGAAGACGAAGACAGAGGAAAAGCTAAGACTATAGAATCAGAAAGCCTTGCAAATAAAAAATAATGAAAATACACTTTACAAATAATTCTTTTTATAGTTTGCCATGGAGTTCTACTGCACACAAGGAAAAAAACAATTGATTTTCATTTTTTTATTAATAAATTATATAGAAGATAATATGAATGAAATACACACTAATGAGACATGAAATGAGTATCTGCACTTTAAAGTAACTGCTTTAAATGCTATACTAATTAGATTTTGTGTTCTAATAAAGTTAGCAGAGTAAGTATCTATCTTCACTATAAAAAGAAGTCCTTTTCCTCTTAACCACTTATGGACAGCACCTTAGCTCCAAGAAGTCATAAACCAGACTAAGTGCATTTAAGCCTACATTTGCAGAAAGGAAAAAAGACTTTGAGAGAGAGAGAACTTACTGGTAACACACAAACACCTGTCATTCAGGAAGGTCACCTACCAGTACCAGGACAAAGGTCAGAAAACCCTGGTCTTAAGTTTCAAATTTTACATGGTAAAACAAGATCAAGAATCAGGAAGACAATTTGCCAGCAGCACAGCTCAGTTCATCATCTCTTTCCAAATCCAGACCACTCTTACGTTGCATCACACAAACTCTCAAAGTAACTCTTCAGACAGTAATTTATTCAGTTCTTTCAAACCACTCCTCAACCCTTCTGCCCACACTCTGGTCTGTGGAAGCCCCTGCTCAGGCAAGGCCTTCCAGAAATCCTTAGCTGGCTTTTTTAAGAGCCTGCATCTTATTTCTTCCAGGCTGGTCAATGTTGTTGTCAACCCTGGATTCTCTCAGTTTACATATTAGCAACTTTATTCTGTTAGCCAGATCATCTCCTCAAATATTTAAAGTTTTGTATCTGGTTTCTATTACAAAGTATCTATGTAACTTCAGAGTAAATGCCCTACAAGAACAAAGCAAATCCATACACTGCAGAAAACATTAGAAATACATCTCTGTGAAATACAAAGGCTCACACACAGGCAAACTAACAAACACTTAAAAAAAAATTATGTGTAATTCAGCTATACACTTAACAAGATGATTCTGCTTCCTTTTATCTAACATCTACCTATGAAATGACTTTAGCATGCCTTTCCAACATTAGAGATGCCTGCATCCTAAGCTGTTTATCTTCACATCCTCAGAGACAATTTCAAACTGAGAAGGAAAGAACAGACATTCTAAAAAAGGAATATGTTGGAAGAAAGACTAAATTTAAGCTTAGTTGGAAACTGTATTTAAGTATCTGTGTAGGTGAATACCAAAACAAACCTATTTACCTTTCGCATATTTTCATAAAAGCTCTTTTCTTATTCCATCTAATTACAAAATATGTATGTTTAAGGAATGACTTTTTTCCCCCGTGGCTCTGCAGTGAAGTCATTATGCTCACATTGTGACTTAGTAATCCTTCTCCTTGGAAAAGATCACTATAATAACAATAATATGATTACACTTGAGGGTCAAAGAGACTGATTTTTGAGAGGCAATGCTATTCTCCGTAGGAACTGATGGATTTTAGATGGATAAAGGACTCCACAATCAGAATACCTCTGCCCTACTTAGGGAGCAGCATATATTGCTCTTTACACTTCCAAATGAAGACCATGACCAACATGTATGATGAAACTAACTTCTTCTCTAGATCTTTTATTACACTTCTTACACACAGCCTCTGGAGGCTATTCAGCTATTCTTTCAGAAAAGCTGCCACTATCAGGTCCACTTTATCAAGATCTGCACAGAAATTAGGGACTACAGCAATCATTGTATTTTTTACTTTATATTAAGCTTTGCATGGTTATTTACTCTGTTTGCTATCATGGAGGTTATCCTTGCCACCAGTGAGAGATGAGATCAGCTCAGTAGACTAGAATACGGTGCTGCAAACACTCAAGATTGCGTGTTTGATCCCCATATGAACCATTCACTTAAGAGGTGGACGTGATGATCCTTGTGAGTCCCTTCCAACTCAGAATATTCTGTGAAATCAGCGAATTTTCAAAGACCTTTTCACAGTAGTTTCCTTTCTTGGAAGCATCAATATCTTGAGGAGCTTTTGTATGAAAAGTTTCTCCACATGAAAAAAAAAAAAAAAGGGGTCCTGAACCAAAGCAATCATGGGAATGTAATTTTAAGCTGAAAGCCAATTCACATGAAATAGGTACTACAACTTTATGAGTGGAAATTCTGGAATACAGCCTCTATATAAAGCAGCAAGCTTTTCCATGGCCTACCCCATTATGATTTGACTGCTAAAGGGAACAGTTACCCCAAAACCAGTACTGGGAGGTACAATGTGGATTTTTATCATCTTCTTTCACTGCTTTGTTTCTGTGTTCCAAAGTACTTTTCTTTTTATTACAAAACAGGATGGCATAGAAATTGACATAAAATTTACACCTAGAACAATAATCTGGAGGCCATTCCTTTACAAATCCCTAACAATTCAACACATCTTTAATAATAAAGAACAGAGAGGATTAGTGAAAGCTGGATGATTTTCTGTATAAAAGCCATCTTTTTAACAACAAAACAAAAACATTACCCAAATTAGAAACACCCACTTTCAGATGTATCTCTTTTATTATTATCTAATTATTTAGCTACAATGATTTCATATTATCTTTTTGTGGAAGGATTTGTTTTCACTCAGCCACAGGCCAATACCTTTCCCCAATAAGCCTTCTAAAGCCAGCTGTACTGCACCATTTCAAACAGACTAAATTTAGCCAGTTCTGTTCATCAGAGGAATGCTGTGTGTCAGCTACATCAAAGCCCAAGGGCAGCCTGATAAACACTGAATACAGGTCACGTAGCTCTGTAGCTAACAAACTCTAAGAGAGCTTGTACTCGGGGGCATTCAAAGCAGTTTTGTCATCAACAATCTAGTATCCCTTGAGCCCCCATGTCGTTTCAGTTGCCAGGCAACGCTGGTGTTAATGTCTTAGAGGAGAAAAACTTACCAGGCATCTGGCCGTTCATCTGGTTCTGCATGTGTGGTGCAGGAGGGCCCCCACCTACCATACCATCTGAAGACATGTTGTGCGAGCGCGGAGGTGGGGGAGGGCCGCTCTGACTCATCCCGCCCGGACCCATAGGCATATTCTGTGTGGGTGGCTGAAAGGAGACAGTTTAGTCAAACACGAGAAGCAGTTAGTCTGACAAATATATTTTATGTACATATGGTACAGCAGTTGTCTATATTGTTCAGCGGGGTATGAAAGAAAGCACTGAAACACACTTCTTGCTCTTTCTGATATGTTTAACTCTTTCCAGTATTAATTTTGGCAAAATGTTTAACATTTCAACAAATTCTACATGAAGTATTAGATGCAGACAACAGCACAGCACCTTCAAGCACTGCTTCTAAAAAAAAAAAAAAACCCACAAATCAATGCCTCATTAAAAAATGACATCTGACCAGTTTAAGACTGCTAGTAGCTCCCTCGAACATACACAAAAGCTTTCCTTCAACAGTGAAATAAGTCTTCACTGCAGTTCTCTCACATCAACAATTTGTTGCTGTTAACAGACCTGGTACCAGGGCAAAACAGGTACAACACGAGATGAAAGCCTCTGAATGCTCATAGACCAGCAAAAAATTTGCACCTGGGTGTGGTAAAACACAAGCAATCTCTTCCACGCTCTCCTCCAAAGTGCTGAAGGCCTAGTTCATAATTCTGTGCCAAACACCCCCCACAGACTGGAAGCACATTAGTGCTGGCCTCCAAAGGTCCAGAGACAGCTGCCTGGAAAGGATGTTTTTGGCAAATTTCCTAATGAAATTGTGAGGAAAATAACTGAATAACCTTGAGAGTTCAAAGAGGGAGAGCAAGAAAAACAATAAATACAAGGGGGAATTTACTGGTAAGGAGACGCAGAAACTGCAAGTAGCCAGCTTCATTTTCCTCCTAAAAACACCTGTGAGACTCTATGAACTCCCTCACATACCTTAGCCAAACACTTTCAGGGGAATAAAAATCATCTCTGTGAGAGTGAATGCCTGGCTCTCTGGCTTTTGAGGATTCTTTCTGCAGGCCATAACTATCTATGAAAAACCCTTCCCATGAGACAACCATGCATGCATTTTTTCAACATTTCTCTTCTTCAGAAAGAGCCACAGGTATGAATCCTAAGTTCCTGTCTAGTCCAGTCCCCTCTTACACCTACATGTCAGGAGGTTCATAAAGACAGGACACGATATAGCTGTAGAGGGTAAGGCTTTCCCAATGAGTGTGCAGCAGGACCCCTTCTTGCCCTTGGAGACAGTAACATCAGGGCAGCACAGACACAGTTATTTGCTTGCCAGGGGAGGGGAGTGAACAGTGTTGATTTATTGTCTCAACGTTTCTTCACATACCTCAGCCGGGTATCATTTTCCCTGCAATATTTTTAAGAATTCCTCAAGAAAATAGTAAAAGGATATTTTAAGAAGGAAGAAGGAAAGAGATGAAGAAAAATTCAAGTGCGCAACTTCTCTTGCTAAGTTCCTTTCATTCCTCCACAACGAAAAGAATAACATTTTATAAGCCAGTTCCTTCCTCATCCTGTAAAGGTGGTAGAAGGTAGGGAAGGTAGGAGTGAAGGGTAACTCTTCTCTCTGAACATCATGTCTGCGATGCAGCTCTGTCTTGCTTGTTCTTCCTCCACTAGTGAGCAACAAAAGAAAGAAAGGCCACTTTGCCTCTGTTAAATCTTCCTTCCCTTCCCTTTCAAAACTATCATCCTAATTTGCCACCTAACAGAAGTTGTCTAAAAAGAAAAAACACCCAGAAAAACAGACTCTTTTTAATTTTTACACAGAAATTATGTTTAGGAATACCAGCAAAGCCAACACACTGGGTACCTCCACATGAGCAGCCAGAACTCAGAGCCTAACAGCAGTCCCATGTCAGCAAACAGAGAGCAAAGTCAGAAACGATCCAAACTAAAATGTTTTCCGAATTGAAAAAGACTTCTCAGATTCCAAGCATAAAAACACTAGCAAATTCCATGTTCATGCAACATGCTGATAATAAAAAATACTATAAAGTACTAAAAAATATTAGATGCTACCTTTTAGGTTTTAGCTATCCTGCAGGTGATACTGCACAAACACAGGCATTCCCGTATGCATGGAAAGGGATAAAAAAAAAAAAAGAAAGAAACAAAAAACGAAAACCAAAACCAAATAAACAAAAAAACAAAAAAAACCCCAAAAAACCAGAACAAAAACACAAACCACCCCCCTCAAAAAAACCCAAAAAAAACACAAACTCCAAAGGTTATTTGAGACAAAACTACATTGCAACTCTAAAATTTAGGCTGGAGGTTTTTAAGACAACTCTCCTTTAGGACAAACATTGCAATTATTAAAAAAATCAGCATTAGAGAGTGCAAACATGCAAGGACAGGGGGGAAAAACAGTATTAAGGACTTTAAAAATCCCACTAGATACAAACATCTGCAAGAGACTTGACAAACTACAGGGAATTGAGAGAAATGAGGGAGTAATTAAAAACACTCAAGAAGGTACTACCAGAAAATAATTCCGCAAACGGAGCTTCTGGGTATAGGAACAGACCAAACACCTGTGTGAATCCACTTCAGATTCTCGAAAATAATGCAAGAAAAAAGGACCAAACTGCTAAAAAAATTCAATCTTCTGTTAAAATAAACTACCCAATAAGATGACTAGAAGGTAGATAAACACTGTACATCTATAAAAAAAGAAGTAGAACCAATTCTAGGAATTATGTGAGCCTTGTTCCCTGAGCAACAGGTAAAATCATGACAATTAGAGTACCATAAAATTCTAAGGATGGTAAAAATACAGATGAGTTAGTAAAGTGTCATTGCAGTAAAGTCAAATCTTTCTAATCTATTAGAAATTTTAAAAAAATATAAAAATTAAAACACCTAGTTGCAC
>VWZG01000572.1:930-17094 GCA_013396735.1 Grallaria varia
ATGAGTCCCTGAAGACACCAGGTTGGATCCTCTTCCGTAGGCAGCGTGGGCTCTCCCTCCTTTGTCCTCTGTCCGGACGACGCTGGCCCGGAGGGTGGGCAGGGGGGGCCAGAGGCTCCCTCGTTGGTGCTGTCGGTGTCTCAGGAAAACTGCAGCAACTCCAAAGCGATGAAGATTGTCTGTCCCTCTGAAGCTCTGGGCACACTGGGCTAGGAACAGGAGTCCGGGAAAGAAGCCAGAACCCGCAGGAGTCCCTTTGAGCTGGTTCCTTCTCCAAACCACTGCCGAAGAAGTGAAGAGAAAAAAAACAACTCCCAAAACAAAACAAAAGAACTCTCCTCCATCAGGTTGGAATTCAGATCATTAGCCAGGTCTTTGTTAAGAAGGGTGTCAGCCCCCAAAGCCTGTGTTGGTAGGAAAGAAAAAATTCTGATAAATTCTAAAACTATAACACAAGGTGAGAAGGTTTACTGCTTCACACCTCCTGCCCCTGGAGCCTCCAGTCCAGCCAAGAATGGTTATTGGCCACTGGCACATTAAAAGCCCCACCTGAGGGCAGGGCCTTGAGAGACCAGAACACATACAAGCAGTTGCGCAGCTATAAACATGGTCATGCCCCTGTTGTCTTGGATTCTATAGCAGCTGAGACTGTTGAAACCAAGGTGGTAGCTATATTTTTATTTTCTCATGCTTGTGCTCTCTCTCTCTCTCCCCTTATCTTCTAACTTCCTCTTCTTGAAATCTGGATAACTTAAAGTCAGATGGAACATAGTTTGTTAAGCCAGTGTTTTGTGAAACACTTTATTTTGATTGAATGTTGCTTTAAAATTTGCCAAGTACCTTAAATCTCTAAAGTTTGCCAGTAAGGTTTGTTATTTAACCTCCTGAGAAGCTTGTTCTTTTCTTCCATGCACTTCCTGATGGTATCAAAGTAACTAAACCCCTTCAAGAACCTTGCCAAGCTAGACTGGGGCTATACATCCTGCCCCTTACATATCAAACTGTGATGCCTGATGTATCATCCTCAGTAATGACTGATTTTGTTTTGTCATAGGTCATTAGCTTGCATAAATCAGTGTAAAAATATTACAGTGCAAGTAAATTTGGAGAGTCAGCAGTGGTACGTCTATGTGCTACTGACTCTTCTCTATCTCTCAGGGCTCAGGAGATCAACCATGTGGCTAGATTAAAATCAACTTGCCATCAGATGGCTTAAAATGTGGGCAGAGTGGGAAACAAATGTGCAGAGATGTCCACAGCATTATGCCCCTTTAATTCTCATGGTCCACCTCACAGACATAAAGTTAGGGAATGAGTAGATTTTAGACACTTTTTCCATCAGAATACTCTTCATCCCCTTTCCAAGGGTGATACCATAGATCACAGTTATTTTCCTTTTTTGTCATATGCAGGAGAAAATTAAATTTCTCATGATAAATGGCACATCATCCATGATTAAAACAAAGTAATCACTCTGCTGCACACTCCTTTAAGAGGATAGGTATTTAGGATGGCTATTAAATATGTAATTTGGAAATGACTCAAGTAAAGAGGATAGGTATTTATGATGGCTATTAAATATGTAATTAGGGAATGACTCAAGAACCATAGTGATGAGAATAGTGTACAAATGAGGTTAGAACAGAAGATGCATAAATTGGGTGTGAATTAAGATTTTATTTTTTTTTATCACAGTCTTCAGCAATTTAAAAGAGTATTAAATATAAAAACATGTAACAAGAAAAGTGTAAGACACTCTGGCTGTGTCCCAATAGGGAACACACAGCAGAGTAACTTGAGCCTTAAACTGGAACTCTGTGACAGCCTACAAAACCCTCAGAGTCTGAGCTCCTCTCCCTTCCCCAGAGATTGTTTTATACATTTTATGTAGAATTTCATTCTGCAACAATGTATCTTAATTATTCATGACCTGAAACTCCAGATAAATATTTTAATAAGATAAATAATTGTATGATCATTTTCTGAATAAAGTCAGTTATTCTCGTATGTAAGGTGCTTGAATGTTAAATAGACTGGACTTTAAGAAAGTGTCAACTGGAGTGAAAGTGTGAACTTTTTTCCAGAAGTCTTGAGATGAAATTTCTGCTTGACAGCTATGGTGACAAAATGAACAGAACTTTGTTTAAATCTGTTTCTTAGTACAGGGTATGGCCATGTTCAGCTGTTTCTCATCCAGAATAGGTGAACTCCTTGAAGCATTGCAAGAGAGAAAAATATATATGACACTGATAATATAAACAGGTGGGTGTTCTAGATTTAAAAAATGTGATGCTTATTGCTATACTTCATCATGTGAGTTGTACCCTTTCAGCTGTGTCTTCAGCAGGCAAAAGTAAATTGAAGCTGATACTGACCATTTTACACTATAAATTTTATTCCAGACATGTTCTCTTATTATTGATGATTATTACCTATTGATGTTTCAATTGTTTCATTAGTATGTTTCTCTTTTTCACTAAAAATAAAATGTGCCCAGCATCAGCACTGGATCCAAACTTTTATACACAATTACAAGATCAAATAGCTACAAGGCACAAAATATTTCCTAAGACTGGCTGTGGCTACCTCTCTCTGTGGATAGCTACTAGAGATAAACCTAGTCATGAGGGAACACAGGCAAATATACAAGCACAAATAAACAAACAGAAATAAATTGATGACTTCTTTGAGAAACACTGCAAAGTCCTGTCAAAGCCATCAACAACACTAAACAAATATCTTCCTTCCTTTGGTTAATACCAAGTTTTTTACTTAATTTCCTTAATTTTTAGCACTGGAATGAAGTACTTGTTTCTGGGAAGGGACTGAAATACTGAATTGTATTGTTGTCCTTAAAACACTCAGCTTTTTTTTTTTCTTGATGAAAAATAAAGAGTTGTAAACCCTTCATTTTATTTCTACCCCTCTTTAGGAAGTGAAGAAGTAAAGCTAAGCAGCAGAATATACTTTCCAAGCAGCACCATGTACCTCTGTAACATGTTTGTCAGTCAAGATTCTAGCTCTCATATTGTAAATCCAAGGTTTCATGTACTCCTTTTTAACTTTCACAGGACTTGAAGACTGGTTTAAACACAAGAACCACAGCTAATGTTGACTAAGCCTGAGGTGCTGCCTCCAAAGATACATGTACAGTTTAGTTACTTTCACACTAAGAAATGCAAAATTTTGGTGGGATCATTTTGAAATTAAATGATATAATAGATTTTGAAGTCTGAAAGTTTCCTACCATTTTTCAGTTTAATAAACTGAAGATTTTAATAGAGGTCTTTTAACAACACATGCTGTACCCTAGAGGTGTGAATATTTCCTAACTAGCCAAGTTTACATACATCTCACACAGGACACTCATAGGTCTCTTCATAGCCTGACAGTGCAATTTAACTATAACTGAGTGATATTAATAAAAACATAATCTTCAGAACATCTGTTCCACACAGTAGAGGTTTTGGGTCATGTTTTAGAAAAAAAGAAAAAAAAAAAAGTAAAACCAACTACCTTAAATTAGGCTTCTAATTCCTCATTTAGGATGACTGATTCTTCAAATATTCTAAGTATCCACAAATCCTAAAACAGCTTGCTGGCTATCTTACTCCAAAGGCAAACCATTTCTTTCAGTAGCCTCAATATAAAATGAAAACCTAATTTTAGGTTGCATTAAGAGTGTTGTAAAATTGATCATCTTGGTACCTAAGGGAAGCATTATGAAAGAAAACAATGCAGAAAAAAAAGAGCAGCTAAACCTTCAAAAGGCATAATTTAAGAAAAGACAGCAACAGGCTCCTTGGAGCCCTTGCCTGTAGCTGAGGGCTTGCATTTGGGAAGGCTGAGCACCCTGACAGTACTTTGTCTCTGTATGTGTACAGATGCCATCAGCACCCTCATATAATTTCTGCTGTATCATAAATTAAAAAAGAACAAATCATAATATAGGGATAAGTCCCAAAAAACTCCGCTCAGAAACTGACTAAAATAGATGTTTCAAATAGAAGCCGTTGAACCAGATCACTTAAAAGTTATTGCTACCAACAGCAACTATAACTGTTTTGGTAGGGTGGGTGAGGAGGGGTAAATTTATGATTTAGTGGCACTTCATTTTATATATAAAAGGGTGTCATTTTAATAATTTTCTTCTTTTTGTTGCCTGAGGTGCTTAAGATACATAGCTTATTTTCTCAGATCGCATCAGCACTAAGAAAACATACTTCAATATTTTACAGAGTAATCAAGCTGGAATCTATGAGTTATCAACAAAACGCCAGCTGAAACAAATCCATCAGCTATAAAACACGCTTTGTATTTAGATGGGCAAACTAAGGAACTCTGGAAAAGAAAACAGTTCAGCTTCCAGTCAGGGCTCTTCATGATAAAACTGAACTTCTTTTTCAATTCTCTTGGAAACTTTGGATTGCATTATTTTTTCCTGGACATGCACTGCAGCTAACACACCACTGGTTTTGCCCACACTGTGATCAAATACTTCTTGGTTTGATTTTGGTCACACTCTGTCGCCAAGACATGTTAATTTCTGTCATATGCATTTAGAGACTTTAAAGCAGCTAACGTCTTGGAAGACACACACGTGTCACTCTCAGGGAGATGCTGGCCATAGGCCAGTGATGAACATTCTGGAAGGTGGAGATGGCATTTCTCTTAGAACAAGAGGTTAATGGCAAAGGAGATATGATCAAATGCAAAAGCATCTGGAATTTGCCTTAGAGAAGAGGACATAGAGCTGAAATTCAAAGTAAACAAAACACAGAATACTCTGAGTTGGAAGTAACCCACAAGGATCTTCAAGTCCGACTCTTCAGTGAATGGCCCATACAGAGATTGAACCCACAACCACAGTGTTTAGCACCAGGCTCTAACCAAAGGAGCTAATCTCAGGGTCACACAACTATCTTTAGCCACAAAACTTTAGACCTGTGGTGCTCCTCTGAACTTGTGATAGCCATTAGTCTAGACACCCTTTACAAAACATAACAGAAAAATTTGAACAGAGCTCAATGACTTCTGCTGCTGTCTTTACCCAACATGATCAATTTGTTTCATCCCAGAACTATTTCTTAGGCTACCAAGAAATCATTTCCCAGTGAGGCTTCAAAGATGGTTCTAACCACCTTTGTTGTCTTTTAATATGATGGTGTCTGGTTTGATTTTCATATTTTTGGTGCCGACTCCAGTTGGAGATGACTAGTCCCTCAGCACAGGTCATCCAAGGGGATGCTGGAATAGGGGACAGACGCAGTTCTTTTCACAGCCCTGTCCCCCTTCAAATCCTCTCCCCTTTTTTGTTCTATGGCCTAAACCTGTGGAAAGCAAAGAGACACCGTGGAGCCCAACAAACAGGGCAGGGGCCCAAACAGTGATCTTTGAGTGGATGAACTTGTGGTGAACATCCTATGGCTGAGGACCAGATCAGACCAACCTCTTCCTAAACCTTACTCCATGGTCTGGGTACAATGCAGAAGCCGGTGATGAGCATCTGCTTCTCCCCACACCATGTTTTTAAAAAATTCTCAGCAGTGACTGCATTTTGTGGTGGACACTGTCAATTCAAGCAAGATATGACCACAGAATGCCCATCTAGCCAAACTCCTCAGCATTTTTTGCCATCCTGTTCAGACCTCCACCATAGGAATGGTCAGCTTAACAAAGGAGGCATCATAGTTTGAGACAGGCAGCTGGAAGAGGGATTAATTTTGATATTGTACTTCAGAGTCTTATGTCCCATCTAAACCTCATTTAAGGCATGCAAGTAATTTATTATAGACAGTTCTACAGCCTAGTCTTTCATATTTGACATCTGTATTTCCAAAAGAAATATGAGCCTTATTTGAAAAGGCAGTGATTTCAGATATACCATGGAAGGACTCACTTTTCAAACATCTTAAATGCAGCTATGGAGTCCAAGCAGAGGCTTTGGCAGAAGTCTAATGCAGTGGTAATACTGCCCAATCAAGACTTTTTTCTTTAATGGAAAATGATGGAAAGTCCAGCTTTAACAGGATTCAGACACTGGCTCTTGGAAACAGGTGTTGGTAACCACAATAAAAAATACCTCAGAAACTGTAATGGCATCCTTGGCTAACACCTGGCCAAATATTTGCATTTAATAATTGTAGCTATCCGTTTACTTTAACGTAGCAGATCTAAACTTGTTCTCCAATATAGATGCAAAATCCCCTTGGCTGCACTGTCTGTAGCCAGAATTTGTGGCAATATATTTGTAAAAAATAAGATATAGTGATGGTAACTAAAATAATTTTGTCATTACTAGTTATGATTAGAAGATGAGCTGATAATCCTCACATTATGATGCCAGTGTTGTGTTTATAGATGTTTATAGAAGTCAATGAAATCATCATGACCTCAGGTAACTGACAGGGTCCCCCATGAAAAAATGCTGCATGGAAAGAATCCACATCTATCTCCAGCTCTTCCCTTGAAATCCTCTGACCTTCCTGAGAGATGAGCTAAAACGTCACCACAGGACAAACATGTCCTACTAAATAAACTCTGAATTTGACCCAGGAAATTTTGGGTCTTTATCCCCAACATTTTAGAGAACACCTCTATACTGTGAGATAAAGTTAAAAATATTTGAATTTTCTAGCTGAAAATAAATATCTAAATTTTTATTAGAACAGCTGTTTCATATTATTTTTATAGAGAAACACTGAAACTCAGTTGTATTACACTGACAACAATCTGGCTCACTGGGCTGTATAAAAGGACTTCATGGCCTGGTGAGAAGTACAGACGATGCTCCTCACCTGGGTCCTCACCTTCAGAAAGTTCTCTAATTGGTAAAGTGGAGGTAGATGCTTTACGTTCCAGAAGGAAAGAACCATTCTGGAGGAGTCCGCTCTTACCAGATCATCTTTTTCCCACAAGATGCACCAGTTGTTCTCCAGAATGCAGAACCAGTTTTTTGCACAGCCTGGCAGTGGGATATACTTACTGGATTACCACAAAATCAAATGTGCCATTTTGTGCTAAGTGTCTGGCAAATAAATGCATTGCTGAATGCATTGGAAGCCACAGTTTCTATTACACAGTAACTTGTGGTACTGGTACAATATGCAGAGGGCAAAGAGCTGCCTTACAAGGAGGCTCAGATGAATAACAGCAGCCTGACCAGTTGCTTCAGATTTTAGACCATGCCATTGTCACTCTACTAGCTCCCGATCAGTCCTATTGGCAGCTGGGTAGGAACTGTCCTGTAAAAAAGAAGTTAATTTCAGCCCTGCAGAGTATTACATCATTTTGACAACTGTTACTGCAGTGGAACAGCATAAGCTTTTTCCTCATTCTTTTCTTCTTCCCCCTTTTTTCTGTGTTTAATGGAAACAGAAAGGTTCTCAAATATTTCAACCATTAAAAAACGCAGTGTTATTTCCATGAGTTCAGTGTGGAACTGCATCTTCTTGAACTGCTATCGTGCCTCATGGGACTTGTTGCTCCACTGCTTCACATTCTTGTTTTCATTCATGAAAGGGGCACACTATGGACAAGTGATGTGATAGTGATCAAAAAAGTCTCATGGTCACTGGCCAAACTGAGACACTTAAAGAAATGCAGTTGTATTTCTCAGCAAAATGGTTAGTTCTGACACCTTTTTTACACAAAGCTTCAGCTTATCCTGTGGGCAGATCTAGTGTGGCCACTGAATCTAATTATGCAGAAAGACTGAGGCTCACCTAACTTTAGCTTTCCTAAAAGCTGATAGAATCATAGAATCAACAAAAATTTTGGGCTTAAAGGGACCTTAAAGGTCCTCTAGTTCCAACACGTTGTCATGGGCAGGGATGCCTCCCGCTAGACCAGATTGCTACAAGCCCTGTCCAACCTGGCATTAAACACTTCAAGGCTAGGCCAGTTACAGCTTCTCTGGGCAACCTGTGCCAGTGTCTGACCACTCTCACATTAAATAATTTCTTCCTAATATCTAATCTTAACCAACACTCTTTTAATTTGAAGCCATTCCCCCTTGTTCTCTCAATACATGCTCTTGCAAATGATCTCTCTCCATTTTTCTTGTAGGCTTCCTTCAGGTACTGGAAGGTTGCAATTAGATCATTCTGAAGCATTCTCTTTTCCAGGTTGAACAATCCCGCTTCTTTCAGCCTTTGCTCATAAGAGACACGCTCCACCTCTCTACTTGTCTTGGAGGCCTCCTCTGGACTTGCTTCAACAGGTTGATGTCCTAATCTTTTTAGCCTCACTCCATAATCAGCAAAAAGAGACGGATACCTTCAAAGTAGATATCAAAGATGAGACAGATTAAAGTGTCTGATGTGGGGTGCCAGAATCTGGTCCGGAGGCACACTTGTCCCATTAGCACAAAGGGCAGTAACTTGCATAAACTGGCTTGCTAAATGCCATCAGACCACCTCAGGGTACACGTCAATATAAATGGGCATGAGAGAAATCAGAACAGGAATCTCTATGCTCCTGTGTTTAAATAAATACACTTGTCCTCTGATATATTTGGAGTTTCATAAAACCAGAAAGAGATTCAATAAGGTCTGGGAAAAGCTGTTTCTTACAGTTCTGCAGGACATACACACAGAGTTTCAGACAGAGACTGCAGGCTTCCAAATCTGCCAAGAGAAATGCTTGGTCCTCCTTGCAATCAATGGAGAAAATCGGGCTACTTCAGAGGATAGTTCAGACAAATCAGCCAGACAGCTAAAGTAGATGCTTAGAGCTGACGTAGAAGCTTTATGCAATATGTAAACACCAATGTGTTAAGTGTCTTAAAAATGACAGTAGAGCCATTCAAAAACTATTCAGAAAAATGGTATTCCTAATGAAAACTGCTGTGACGTAAAGGGTGGGCAGCTAATTCATGTCAAAGTGAAAGGTCCTTCCTTCATGGAGGAAAGAGGATGGCTATAGTGAATCGATGTTTTCTTGCACCATAAGTTTTCAGGTCTACTAAAATGTTTCATGAGTGTCATAGAGTAAAAGAGGATTACAATAGCTAACACAGCTATCTCAATGAGACTTTTCCAAAAAAAAGTATAAACAGGATGTGAGATTCAGTCCTAATAACAAAATATATTAGTTTTTTTTCAGGTTGATAAGATTGAAATGCAATGCAAACAGCCTAGATTAGCTTACTTCTTATTATATAAACCAAGTTCTAATAAAAAACTGAATATCTACAGATACATAAAATAAATAGATACATAAAAATAGATACATAAAAAATATGTAGATGTATAGAAATATTCCTCCTTAAAGTTTTACTTGTTTTTATGATCCACCAAATCACTCTGACTACAAAATAAAATTTAAAAAATTAAAATTGTAAGAAACTGAAGGAGCTTCCAAACTTTATTAAAACGATTAAGACCTTCTTCCTCTCTTTCCTCCCTCTGCAATACAATCACATATATTTTATGTAACCCTCAGTCCAGTCTCTTTGTTTTTCTGACCTTATAAATAGGAAAGTAGCTCTGGACACAATTTTTTTCCCCCCTTCTGTCCCCTCAGAACATAATTAATTCCACTCTCTCTGTCATACTCTATCTCTGAAATTCTTGTTGCTAATTACCAGAGAAAGAACTTCAAAACACTATAAAAATAATAATTACAAATACTTCAGATTTTTTCTCTCCATTCCCCCCCCCTCCCCGCCTTGGTGGTGGAAATACAGGTCTGGCATCATCTTAGAAGAAAACATGAATGCACATGCACTTCTACACTTGGTCACTGCCAGTTATCAAATACGTTTCTGTTTCCACAGCAAAAAGAAAATAATCCACAAAACCGTACAACTACTTCCTGTTGCCAAGTAGGTAAGGTAAATCATCATTTAAGATAAACACCACTTATCTACGCAATCCAAACAGGGGAGTAAAACTGATTACACATCAAAACATATTCAGGCACTAAGATGCAAACCTCTTGAATAATCTACCAGAATTAAGTTCAAAACCAAGTTGTATGCCCTCCTTTGCCCATACTGTCCAGAAATTCAAATCTGTTGAAAAAAAGACTTCTTAATGTCCATCTCATATTTTCTTTATGGTCTGTTTTGGTCTTCTGCCAGTCCTGGCTTGTAGTTAAAAATGTCCTTTTCTCTACTTTAAAACCCTGACTTCTCCAACCTTCAGAAACATGTATCTTCCCATAGGGCTGCCCTAGCACATATTTGCACAATGGGGACAGACTAGGCCCACTTGCAGCACAAGTGCAGTCCAGACAAAAAGCACAATGGGGATCCCCTCCCCAGTCTGCACAGTTTGTTCTCATTCTGCAGGCAGTACTCCTATAACGGCCCCAAAAGGTGCTTAATAGAGATCCCTATAAAGGTCTATGAATTGCATTCCACTACGAAGCAAGCTATTCCCTAGAGTTCACCCTTCTTCATTATCCGGTTATCATTATCCGCTTCACCATTCTCATATCCAGTGCAGTATGAAGTAATTGTTCTTCAACATCAGTGTTTGGAGTCTGCCATGAATGCATAGTTCAACAGTACCAATTCTGCCCTGTGGTTGCTGGAATATTCTTTTTTTTTCTGATAGATAACGTGGTTACATTCTTGAAATTTTGGTGGGTTTTTTTTAAGGGATATATTGCATTACTAGCTCACAGCCATTTTACAGCTGGGTAAGATTTAGGCAATTCCTGGATATTGCTAAAGACTAATTAATTTTTCACTGCAAAATGGGGCTGTACAACACCTGTCACAACCTCTATCGAGGCAGAAAAGACTGCTCACCTTCATTTACAGAACAGAAACAAGGACAAGAAGAAAACACCACAGGTGCAGTTGTTTGTGCTATCAGAGGACTAGTGTTCTGGCACATCTCAGAAGTATTAAGTGAGAAGCTAAAACCTGAACAAACCCAGCTAGGGACGCATAAAAATATGAGTACTGCTCTGTCCACCTCAGACACTTAAAACTACACTTCAGTATCCAGGTCCTACATCCCATCAGTGAACTTGCAACCAGTTACTTCTCCCCAGCATCCAAGTGTGCCTGCATTTCAAAGAGAGATGTGGGAACTACTTCTATACAGAAGAAGATGCTACTAGAACCACCAACAGTGGGGTAAGCCACGTGGTCATGCGGATGCCAGAATTAATCTTGCCCTTTACCACAGATATCTTTTGAAAGCTTTAAAATACATTACTTGAGATTGCATTCAGGCTTTAAAATACATTTATTTGCGTTGCATTCAATCTTCAAATTTGTACAAACATTTGATGAGTTTTAGCTTTCTTTATTTGCTGTTTAACTTACAGAATAAACAAATGTAAGTAACTACTTAATGAATTTCAGCCTCTCTTGGACATGAAAATATTAACTTCTTGGTTAAATATAATTCATTGAACTGTCAGAAATATTTCAGTGTATTTTTAGTACTGTATTACAGTGTAGAGAGTAACTTAAATTACCTATAGAAAGAAATGTAAATAACTATTACTTAAAAAAAATGAAACAAAATGTGATAATTTCTAAGAGGGCACCTTCCTACTGAGTGAAAAGCTATCTAATGTACCTTTCAAAAAGAAGTGGAGAGCTTTGTCTTGCTGTAAGAGATTAAATAGCTTTATTTTAATTTGTATTTTTGTAAAAGAAGAAAAGCAAATAAACAACTTGCCAACTGAAGCAGATATTCTCATGTATAAAAAGTAACACATGGAGCCAAAATAGCACCTTCCCTATTTTCAATGCAGAAAAAATGTTTAGCTCAAACATTTTTGTAACTACCAAAATGTTTGTGGTTCAGAGAGAAATACTGTCCAGATCCCTTTCATGTCATCAGCTTAGACTAAATATTTTAGAAACCCATGCTGCTATTTACATTTAAGCAAATTCTTCCCTGATCTAACCTACTTAATGACGTTCCTTTGTGAGGTGCCCATAATATACAAAGAAGGAAAAGCCTAAACGGAAGTTAAAACTGAAGCAAAACAAATATGCTTACTTGGAACCAATCAGTCACTAAGGTTATGCTATCCTCTTCTTCTGTGACATCCATATCACCATTCTCCAGGCTTTGCAAAACATAGTTACTAAACCCAACTGTCTTCTGTGTCGCTGAGGTCCCTTCCAACTCATCATCATTCTGTGATTCTATGATTCTACAAAAATGCTACAAGCTCAGACCATATGATCAAATGTGCATAAAAGTCTGTGCCCTTGCTGCCTTTGTTTTAGTAGAGTAGAAATGATGGCTGTTGACCAAAGGACGCAAAATTACTCATGCACACTCTGCACTGTGAGGTAGTAAAATGGTGAAAAGCACCTTTATTGAGGGGCCGCATGGGTTTATATAGGGTTCTGATGGGAGGTTCCAGAACTAGGTGCTGATTGGATGGAGAAGGGGTGGAGTATGCAGAACAGGGTGAGGACTAAGCAATGGGTGACTGCTGCCACACGTGGGAACTGAGGGCCAATAAGAAACCAGGGTTAGGGTGAAAGGCAGGAAAACTGTGAGGAGAAGAAGACAAGATGGAGGAACAACCATAAAAAAAGGGGGGAAGGAAACTAGGAAAGGGGTGACAATAAAACCCTTTTTTGAACCAAAAACCATACAGTGCAACACACGTGATAACACACAACTCTTAAACTTCAGCAGCAAAACTCTGTAATTTGTTGTCAGAGCCCAAGAAGTCATCCTCATATGTCCACTTCTTAAAGTGCTCTTTCCATTTGGCATATGTCATACATTCTCCCACACAGAAATAGAAATAGCCTTCATGACCTTCAATAGGCTTTGCACCTATATTACAAATTATGATTGTTTTAGTGCTCACACTTTTGCACATACTTAGATGATATGAACAGTATGTCAATATTTGAAGTGAACACTTTTAATACACTACCCTTGTATCCCAACAACAAACTGCTGCAACTGACCTTGCTTTGCTTAAGCAGTTGTAGTAGACAACTGTAATAGTTACAGCAGCCAGGACCAGTTTATCACTTTGTGGATGTAACTAAAACTGTGGATTCTACACCCTCTATGTCACTTCTGATGAAAAGTTAATAATGGATCATCTGCAGCAGCTGCTCAGGGCACACCTGACACCTCAGACTGCAAGTGGGTGTTAAAGAACCCTGTGAGATAGGGGAGGCATTAACACCTTCACACCCAGCCTGAGGGGTCAGGTCTGCTAAAGGGCCATCAAAGATTCCAAAAATAGCCCATGACTCACAGACTTAAATCACCCATTGTGAGACTTCTCACCCTGGGAAAGGTACTGGGCATTCCCATCTGAACCTAAGTATATATAATCTTGCAGTTTGAGGACTTCAGGTACCACTTGTCAGATCCAGAGGAGGACCAGAACCTCAACAGGACTGCAACTGCCACTCTCGACAAGACTGTGACCATCATCCTCACCAAGAGGTTTTCCTTTCCTTTTTCTTTGTACTCAGGGGACCATGTGGTGCTCAGCACAGGGGCTAATGAACACTATTCTGTTCTTGCCCAAAGGTGCTGAGTTATACATCTGGTCATTGTGGGTTAAAACCATTTTTTTTTCTCTGTATCACTGTATTTATTGTAATCTTTTTAAGTAAATTTTAACTCTGACTTGTAATCTCCTGAGTCATGTTCTTTTCTCTTGCCATTTACCTTTAAACCAGCACAACAACCTCCAGAGATCCCTGATGTCCTGAATTATTTCATGGTTCCATGATTGCTCAAAAACATAAAAAAGTACAAAGGTATATATTTACTTGAGTATGATAGTCTGGCCAAGGATGACATGTCAATTCATTATTTCATTATTTCATTATTGCATGTAAGACTGTCTCCAGATTTTCTTGTTTCTGTTTGATGACACATTTCCTTAGAATAATGTAGCACTGTTCATTAGTTAGTTCAGGTGGGACATAAGGGACAATATAGCTGTTTATACATGGACATCCAAATCCACAACACATCATTTCTACAAAGACTTTAGATGTGTGCTGACTTCATGAGTGAGATATGTTGCATGGACACAAGAATTGTCATTTAGCACTGTTTTCCAGTGTTGATGTGGGGTAAGAATCACATAATCACAGAATCATTTAGGTTGGAAAAGACCTTCAAGATCATCGAGTCCAACATTTGAGCAATCACCACCTTGCCAACTAAATCGTGACACCAAGTGCCACGTCCAGTCATTCCTTGAACACCTCCAGGGATGGTAACTCGCTGGAGCAGCCCATTCCAATGCTTGACCACCTTTTCCATGAAGAAATTCTTCCTGATGTCCAGCCCGAACCTCTCCTGGCTCAGCCTGAGGCCATTTCATTTTGTCCTATCCGCTGTTGCCTGGGAGTAGAGGCCGACCCCCACCTTGCTGCAGGCTCCTTTCAGGCAGCTGAACAGAGAGAGGAGGTCTCCCCTAAACCTCCTCTTCTCCATGCTGAACACACCCAAGTCCCTCAGCCTTGCAAGGCCGTAGAAGAGGTGGATATGTTGTGAAGTACAAAGACTAAAGCAGCCTTTGTAACTTTTTTGCTAGATCTGTTGTCTAAAGATTTCTAAAAGGAATGACAAGTAGGAACAAATCTGAATGAATAAGAAGTCTCCATTTGTCAAACAAGTGCCAAGGAATATTTTGGATTGAATATTCTGATGGTGTGGCCGTGGTGTGGTAAAAAATGAAGAATATGGTACAAAGGAATTACTTTGCTTCAGAAGAATGTAGCTGATTGAGAGACAGGGTAAGAAAAAGTGTGATTCAGGGGACATAGTGAGCATGTAAATTTTCTATACATGGAAGGGTAACGGAGACTGACAAGATAGAGGAAGGAGAAAAGAGCAAGCCAGGCATTTCGTCATGGATGTGTCAAGCATGATGTCCCTGTGGTGAATCCATGTTAACTATGCATGACTTTCTGGTCCTTCATGCTCCTAGAAATGGTTTCCAGTATAAATTACTCTATCACCCTACCAGGGATTGAGGTGACACTGACAAATCCATTGTTTCCTGGGTTCTCCTTTTTACCCTTAATGAAGACTGGAGTGACATTGGCTTTCCTCCCGTTCTCAGCCATTTCTCCAGTCACCATGATCATTCAAAGACTACCAAGAGCAATCTCATGATATCATCAGCCAGGTCTCTCAATACCTGTGGGTACGTTTCATCAGGGCCCATGGACTTAATGTCCACTTTGCTTGACTGGTCATCTACCACCTGGGGTAAATTTTCCTTCCTACAAGTTATCTCCTGTTCTGTAGGGCCTGGGGCTGCTGAAGTCTGACCTTGATAGTACAGACTGATGTGAAGAAGTTCAGTACCTCAGCATTTTCCACTTCCTGTGTCAGCAGATTTCCCACCTCATTCAGCAGCAGAACCACATTTTCACCAGTCATCCTTTAGAACCTGTACACTTAAGAGTGTCCCTTCTTTTTGCTTTTGACTTTCCTCACCACATCCTATCCTAGTTGGGCTTTGCCTTTCTGCCCCCTGTCTCTGCCTGCTCAGATAGTATCTCTGTATTCCTTACAGGTTATCTGCCCTGCTGTCACCTTCTCTACACTTTCTTCTTGTCTGTGAATTTTTTCAGGAGCTCCTGTTCACCTTTACAGGCTGTCTGGTATTTTTGCCCAACATCCTGCTTGTTGGGATGAACTGCTGTTCAACTGGTTTATGATTAGTGACGCAAGGCCAAGTTTCTAAGGAGATAAATCTCTAATCATCTCTCGAAAATATGTTTCACTTGTGTGATAGAGTAATTAATATCCACGCTATTGTTCTGTCTTCTCCACGGACACCCCCTTGTCATGGGGGAGAAGCTTGCGTGCCCTTATGAGGTTGTGAGCTATGCTGGCAGTGGTTGTGCCTCCGGTAGGGTCTCCCATGCTAGTCAGGTCTCAGCTGAAGGGTCTGACAAAGTGTGTCCATGGGCAGGATGGGCTCACCAGCCTCCCGGCAACCGTCCTAGGAGAAGGACAACTCTAACTCCAAACCCGGGCAGATGGAGCTCGCTTAGCCCTCTAAGGCCATCCATCTAAGAGAAGGATACTCTATCTAAACCTACATCCTGAGGACTTCGCTGCCACCGTCCAAGCTTGCTAGGCCCTGGCAGATGAACCTTAGGACTAAAGGGTGGGGCCAGTTCTGTGCATGCTGCGCCTCACCTATAAACTCTACTGCGCAGGCTCGAAGGACACA
>VWZG01000573.1:15859-25937 GCA_013396735.1 Grallaria varia
CATTTGACAGGATTTTCTTCCCCTAAACTTTTTTTTTTTTTTTTTTGTGTGCTGAAAAAAGGATGATACAGGAATCTGTTAAAAAGCTATGGTCTAAGATGAAGGAACTCCAGCAGGATGGAATTATTGGGATGGATTTTTAGAAATTTCTTGGGTTTTTGTATTAATGAAGGTCCTTGAGAATCAGTTAAAAAAATAATCATCTTGTACAAAACAGCCTTTCAAATCCATCAAGCAATTTGGGAAGATATTTTTTGAAGATTTCAGCTTAAGAGTAGCCTGTATTCTAAATGTTCCTGAAAGACCTGTCCAGATTTTAATCTTTAAATTCTCTAATCCTATTAGCAAGTAACATATCTCATTTGATTGCCCAATAGATACATACATGTACATGTATGTATGTGTATCTATGAATATATATATTTTATANCCTTTCTCATCTTCTTTTACTGTGCTTGGAAGAAGAAGACAGCTGAGCATTCTGCTATGTCTCTCTATTGTGCTTTCATATGGTATGTCTATGTCACGCTTTCATTTGAAATGTAAAGTTCTTCAGGTACAAGCTAGTAAGATATATTTTAGAGGGACAAAGAAATAAACACATCTTAGAAACTTCTAAAAAGGACAGGAGCGCTGCTTTTAAAATTCAAAGTTGCAGAAAATATAAGCAATATTAAACAGAAGAACATACGCTACATTCTTATGAGTAACAATCTCATTGGGTGGATAGTACTTGGTACCTTTACATTTTTTAGGCAATCCTGTATTGTTATTTTCTGAATTCTTTTTCCAAATTTACATGAATTGTGTATTTCTGCATGCCTGAGCATAAAATAAATAAATAAATAACAGTTAAATTAGAATTGCCATTGATGCTCACATGGAAGCAGTTTTGATAGTTTGAAGTCCCTTTAAAGCTCCAATTTGACAGAAATAAACTAAATAAAATTATTCTGCTAGTTGGTTTAGGTATTTCTTTAGCCTAATTGAATGAATTTAATTTAATTTTCAAGGACTTTTAACTTTTGTCCCAAATGAGACTTTTAAAAGCAGCTGCTATAGTGCAACAGCCTGGAAAGAGATGAGAGATATTTCAGTTTATCAGTACAGCAGTACTAGAGGGGTATTTAAATATGTAGCCTCATAGTCTTACTGGAACTAATTGGCTCTAATGTTTCTTAGTTGTATTTGATATTTAACAAATTGGTAAATTAGAACTGCAAAGAGCCTTACCCCAGAGATTTAAACTGGAGCACATGAGCTCCCCATTCTTTATGCATTAGGTTAATAGCTCACTTGCCTTACTAATTTCTGCTACTTGTGTTTGTTTCCTTGAAGAAATGAAAAGAAAAAATGTCGATGTTTGCTATCCAAATTACGCATTTTTCTACATTCAAGCTGCAAGAGACAGTTGAACTAACACAGAAGCAGCAGTTATGCACCCTGAAAGCTGGGCTTGTGAGCAGAAATAGGTTTGAGATATAATACAAGGTTAGAGATGCAGAATTATAAACTTTTTGCAGTTTCACTGCAATATTTTAGGTTTTCATTTACCACGTACTTAAAGAATATATTTAAAGTGAAAAATCTCATTTCCTTTGCTTTCTTTTGGGAACATAACTTGTTGACAGTGAGACATGCATTATCTAAAGAATTCCAGCCATTCTGGAATAACATGATAGCTTCTAATAGGCAAGTGAACTACTGTCCTTACTAAAATTGTCCGATTCAATTGTAAGACTTTAATGACTTTTACTGTTAATATTATAAGGAGGGGTTCTCCTTAAGTGTACGTAACCTTACATGTTTCAAATCTCTGTCATGTTTTTTTATGTCTTAAACCTAAGTGGCAATGGTTTCTGTCAAAGTGACAACCATTATGCTTCCTGATTACAGCAAAAATTTTGTGAAAAGCTGTTAAAGAACAGCCCCACACTGACAGGATGTCCTAGTTATAGTGGCTGGGACCAGTTTATCACTGTGGGAATGTAACTGGAACTGTGTAGTCCATACCCTCTCTGCCATTTATCATGAACTGTTAACGATGCATTGTTTGCAGCAGCTGCCCAGGGCACACCTGACACCTCAGGCTATGAACTGTGTCCATGGGAATACAGAGATAAGAAGGTTCCCTGTCTTCACACCAATGATTCAGGTGTGATAACTCCCCTCCAGGAGTCATTAACACCTTCACATCCAACCTGAGGGGTCATGTCTGCTAATGGGCCATCAAGTAGACCAAAAATATCCTGTGACTCACTGAGTAAANGAGGGCTGAAACCAATTTTCCTTTGTATCAGTGTATCCATTGTAATCTTTTTAATAAATTGTAGTTCTGACTTCTAAACTCTTTAGAGTTGGGTTCATTTCTCCTGCTGGTTTACTTTTAAACCAGCACACAGGGGCAAAAGTATGTGTCCTAATTTTGTCCCTTGGATAAATTTTCTAATGCTTTTGTATGTTAATGTTTCACCAATGATATTTCATTTTAGAGAATTCAGAGAATTTGACTGGAGGATTCTAGAAAACTGAGTTTCCTTGTTTTCATATAGATATCACTATATCCTGTGTATACACAACATAAACCAGATATTTCCCATTGGTTGACCATCTATTAAAGGTTTGTATGATTATCTCTGCATTTTTTTTCTAGAAAAAGTCAGAATTACAAAAAATAATCTTGGGGTCTAGTCCCCTTTTGTCTCATCTTTGATTTGTAGATTTTTTCAGTCCCTCTAACTCCATATGGTTATATATCTTCTTCTGGTAAGGTTTAGGGGAACTCAGTTCCTCCTACTTCAGAAACCCACTAAACCAGATGTTACATTGTGGAAAATTCAAGAAAAAGCAAAAACATGTAGTCAAAAACATTTGAGAGAACTGTAAAATTGACTTGGTGTGTTCACAGTGAAGCTGGCAACTTAGGAAGAAAAGCAATAAAGGTAAATCAATTCACTTGACAGACATATCAAATAACACTACAACAGTTTTTTAATAAGCAGGGTAATTGGTCAATACAGAGCCACATCTTAAATCCTTCTGATCACAGACGATCTATGAAATAAGAGAGTTAGAGTTAACAGCACAAAATAGTATTCACACCACTCATACAACTAATGATTAGCAGCTGAAACAGCAGCACAAACAAATGATCAATAACTGTAACTAATTCCCCAGTAGCACAGGCTTACTGTAGAATACTACTCCACTGCTATCCACTAAGGCTAGTGGAGTTATTCTAAGGATAGAGGAATCCTGAATGTACTGTGTTATTCCGTATTGATGGAGGACAGGGGGGATTTGGAGTATCTCTATCAATATCCTTCTTTAGGTTAAATGATTTCTCAGTGCTTTGCTGCATTACTGTTTCATTATTAACTAAAGTGGAAGGTGCATTTAACCACTTGTGTCAGTGAGAAATTCTGGAGTCTTTTGATGCCTGTTGTAGGACTTATTTTTTTTTTTTTCAGGCTATGTGCCTTTTAAGCTTGAATCCTAGAAGAAAATGTTTTTGTAGAAATGCCTATTAATCAAAACGATTTTGTACATATTGAATAAAAATAACCTAAATATATTTTCAAGCAGTATACTTGTAAGCATGTCGTATTTAAAACACAGGATGGCATGATGTGGATCTTTGCTTAAAAATATACTAGTGTTCATACAGATGGCAAATGAAATACTACTACATTGGTTTTACAAAACTATGTTGAGACTTCTTTAAGTGGAAATCATGCAATCTGAATTGATTGCATGTTAACATATCAATTTAAACTTTTAAAGAAAGATTGCTAGCACACCTAATGCATTACACAAGTAAGTCTAGAAGCAAACATTATCCTGGTTACTGAGTCTGGATTAAAGTTTTTGTCTTATGTGTTATGCCTTGAGAATGTGTTATCTGTGTTGTGTCTTGAGAATCATTTCAGCTTTGGAGGGAGAATAAGCAATGTATTTACCTAGAAGCAAGGTTGCAACTACATTTCAAGAAACAAGAAATCATAGTTCAAGGCTTTAAAGTTAAACCAGTTCAAATCTGTACCTTAATGTCATTATTTAAACCTGAAGAAATTATCCTCAAAAAGCTAAATAAATATGAAGCCAAGAATACATGATGAAAACAGCTCCAACATGCATATGAAATAAAACAATTTTAAACCCAGATGAATTATACTGGTTATTTTACACTCTTAACTGCTACAAATCATTTTTATTGATTAAAAGGTACAAACAATATGGGTAAAGATACACATGTACTGTTTACACTAGAAAAGTAGACTATGGATTGGGACTTGAGGAAATGTAGCAGCTGGGACTTGATGTATTAAAGGTCAACAAAAATGATTAGAATATTGAAAAATATTCCATATTATGTAGACTTCAAAACCTCAAAGTATTTATCTTGCCAGAAAATACAATGACCTTGGAGATTAAGGCATGTTTTTGTCGCTATATACATGGTCTCAACTGTGTCTTTGATATATGTGAGGATGTCCAACAGATCCACACAGCGCTGACAGATGTGTCACAGGACCCGTGAAAGACCATGCCCTCTGAAACAACACTGTGTCTTGGACTGTATTCCACAGGGAATATATAAAGCATCTTAAAGGTAAGTAGAAGGCTATATCTAAGCAGTGGAATCACTCACCTTGTAGGACGAGAAATTGGAATAACAGATTGTTCAAAATCACTGACAACTTTACAGTGAGGTTGAATAGGCAAAAAACCTAGGAACAGGGCACAGAACATTCAGAGATAACTGAAGTGTTGTAGGTTAATTTTTATCATAAGAAAATATTTAATAGTGCAGACTTCATAAAATATACAATTTTAGTTGAACCCTAGCAATTGGACTTGAAACAGTCATATAATTCTAGAACAGAGGTTGTCAGATTATATGACAGTAGTCACTTCTGAATATAAAATCTACTGTTTAGTCCAGTAAGGACTGTGATTTCCTTAAATGCCAGTGCACTTAGGGTTTAAGTCAACCGGCTTCACATAATGGATAACAACTATTTGATCTAAAGGGTAAATTATCTTGTCTCAAACCAGGTATGAAACTCTGATCTGCTTAGAAAATAAGATTAATAAAATTGTGAAGTTGAAAACCCCCACACTGATTCTGATTTAAAATAATTATCAGTTTTCCTATATGATATTATTTTTTCTAAGAAGGTTTTTTATCTTCCAAGTGTTCTATAGTCTTTTTATTACTTAGAGTTGCATTTTCTATTAAATTAGAACCTTGAATATGTTATATATATTACAAAAATAATAAAAAAAAAATTACTACTGACTGTGTCTAACAGAATTCTTAATGCAGAACATTTTGTTCCTGAGGTATTGTTTTGATCATTTTCAGACAAAATTGCAAAGGTTACAGCTAAAACTTGCAACACGAAAAATCTCTTTATATACTTCATTGCCCCAGGTTTCACATATTTCTGCCAGTAGAAGACAGAAGAGAGCTTGAAATTTATATGAAAATATTAGGTGTGAGTTTTAAGGATATCTAAGAAAGGGAAAAGTAGTGGTAAGGTTATTGTGATGGATAGTCTTGTCAAAATAGTCAACAAGGCAAATCATCATCTATGAAACTTGGCAGTTTTCAGGGCACTAGCACACATTCTTGGCACATAATATTTGCATATTCTCCTTCTGTTTGTTAAGAAATTGGTGTCTAAATAATATGGCATCTTGTCAGGAGATAATGTTGGAATGTATTAAAATGAAAGTGAGAACTAAAGAGTATGTTTGGTAAGTTAAGAATGAGGTTACAACTCTTTGGAAATTTCAAGGGAGAGTTGAAGGTGATTAGTGAGAAGAAAAAGACTAGATAAAAATTATATTATGGTTGGCAATTTTATAGCTAACCATTCTCTGCTAGTTCAGAAAAATGTAAAGTAAACTTTACCCCTTAATGTACAAGAACATCACATCAAGAAAACTGAAATGAGTTAAATGCAACAGGATTTTTGAATCAAACTGACTTGACATCAAAGTAAGTTTAAATCAAAATGTGTTATCATCAATGAACTAAAATTGGGTCATACAAATAGAATGAAAAATTTGAAACAAACTAATAAAACTTGGCAAGTTTCTTTGATATAAATGTTCTCTGCTGAGAACTCTGCTAAATCTGACAATAACTCTTTGTATTGTTGGGTTGGGTTTCTATTGTGAAAAGCCAATCAAATCATGAGTAGAAAAAGGAACAGACGGTCCATTTTGATTGCAGCAGAAGTACACAATGATTATTAGATATTTTGATTAATGGTTACTAGTAAAATAGTGTACTTTCATTAACATATGATTTGGAGCATACGGGAAAACATTTATGTATGCCAGAGAAGTACAAAAATTTCATGTGCACATGCTCCCGAAAGACAGGAACATTTTTATCCAGATGTAACTCAAGTATTCTCTTTAGGTCTCTCTGGACTAAGTACAACCACATGGATGAAAAGCTGTATTTGCTATCATATTTTTTTGGCTGCCTATTGAATAGAATTTAAAATAATGAAATCATGAAATATTGACTTTGTTTTTCTGGTTGAAGAGGCAGGAGATACCACCAGTAGAAGCTAAAACATGAACAAAACCAACCAACATTCTCAGTATCTCATGTACTTGTGGATTTGCCCAGTAATGTGCAGACTGTCTGCACAATGGTAAAGCCTATTTGAAGTTCTCTAATTTAGTGTAGAAACTGGTTTAAGCCAAATCATAATTAAATCCCAGCTGTGACAATAATGTTTCATTGCTGCCTAAAGAAGAACACCGTAATTTGTACAGAATGAGACTCTATTGTACTCTGTGCACAAAATAGATTTTAGATCCCTATCTGTAATTCCCTGTCTATGTAATCCATATCTCTTAAGCTAGGTTAGGGTATAGAAATCTCCTATGCTTCCTCTTGACATCCTCCTGCTCCTAATTGGCTCCTACTTCATTATTATACATACAAAAGAAATGCTGTTAAAAATACAGATCTGTGCTTCTGACTGGCCAGATTAAGCATTTATGCTAGAGCTGATTTGGTCTTCTTTGGTGATGAAGAGCAGAAAAATTTCCAGGGTAAGATGCTAGTGCTATACTGGCTTCCTACAAACAACACTATGAACACTGATAATTCCACTTCTTTTTGTTTTCTACTTATTAGAGCTCTGGGTTGTGGCTAAAAAGGAATTAATAATGTAACAAAAAATCTCAGTACCTGAAATTAATACCTACAATTTTGAGCATGATCCTCATCTTTGGTGGATTAGCCACCAGAGATAGTTTTGCAGAAACAAGACAATGGATTTTACTGCAAGCTTTATATTGCAGCTTTAAGATATAGAATCTTTCTGAAACACTTCATGGGAATATGGCTTAGAATTACTATCAAAGCTGCAGGGTCTGCCAAGAACTAATTAAAAAGAAGCTGTCTTGAATAAACTAGATTTAAAAAGTTGTAGACATGGCAATCAAGTTAATTAACTCCTCTCATCTAGTTGTGATTTTAAAGGTACACTAATAGCTTAAGTAGAATATTATTTTTCACAAACTTTTATAACTGTAGAGTGCATATTGTATCAAGAAAGGCGAGAACGAGACCCACTGTGCTGAATGCACAGTGAATGGTGGAAAACTCACATAGATTTTGCTTCTATCTAGTATATCCTAGTGCCATAAAACTATTAAGGTTGCCACTGTATTCAGAACTGTGAATTCATTGTCCCCTTTCTGTTCCCTTATTTTTTTCAGGTAATATGGAAAATATTAAGGTAGAAATGGAGAGGTGTGGAATTTACAAAATGAATTTCGAATATGGTGACTTGTCTCTGTCCCATAAAAGGGAAGGTCAGCATACATCTCTTGCTCTGACTTAGGGTTTTGTATAGTGGTGCACGTAAGAAATTCTGCATTGGCCCCCAAAAGAGTTATTGGAAAATAATCTCACTGATTTTATATATTAGTCATTTGTCCATGTATCTACAAAGTTAAGGTGCTTCTTTGTTCTTCACCATTGGGCTGTATTGCAGTTGTTGGCAAAAAAAAAATAAAAAAAGAATTATTCCAGGTACTTTGAGGAAAACTGTCCTTCTGGCTCAATTATAAAATAAGAATACTTGAAAATGTAGGGAAATTTTACTGCTTCACTCTGCAAATCTGTTCCTTTCATGAAGCACTACTTGATAGTGTAGATATAATCTCAGTTTCCTAAACACTTATTCCCAGAGGTCTTTTTTTCCCCCTTGAAAGCTCAAATTGGTAGGAAAAAAGAGTATGTAACTGTAGTGCCATTTTACTGTTATTAAACTACTTAGCTAAAATCAGTAGCAGAATGTAAATCTTCAAGAAGACATGAAAAACAGATGTGCCTTTGAACTCCAGCCTACATAGTGTGTATTGCCAAATCACTGTATAGATATCATACCAACTTTTTTTAACACTAAAGCTTTATAGTGAACTGTAGAGAGATCATTTTATCTTTTTGAAAGTTTTTGCTTATTAATTTCAGTAATCTGAGAATTATATCATGGGAGAAGCAAAAATATCTACCTGTTCTTCTTTGTATAATAAAACCTCAGCAATTTTAATAACATAAAAGCTATTGAAATGAAGTTCTACTTGTGAAATATATGCAATTCCAATTTTTGGAACATAAGAGTTCTTACATTTCTACAGCAAGTGCTTCTTTTAATATTTCTTAAAGAGACAAGCTAATTGCTTTTTTCCCTTTAGATCATTAGAATTTTTGTCTAATGTTACTGTATGCAAAACAATGAAAACTACAGTGAGGTCAGAATGAGAGTATAATGGTCAGATAGAAGTCAACAAATAACAAAGCCAATATTAGGGTTGTGTGAACTTTTACACTTACCCTAGAATATTTTCGATCCTTTCAATGTCTTCCTCAAAAATATGAATTGTACAAAAATTACTGGTGTGGACATGCAACAAATATAGAAGTTATTATTAAAGAAACAACAAAACAAATGGGCAAACAACAAACAAACGTGTCCATTCTGATGTTTTAAACTAATTTTAAAAAATAGTCAGATTCCTTAAAAAGTGGCTGTTTCTCTTTCTTCTGCACAGTGGAATTTTATTAGAGGCAGACTGCAGTGGAACATGCAGCCTTTTTAGCAAAAGCCAGAGCATTGTCAGCCACAGACAGAAAATATAAAATTTGCTTTGACATTTGATAATGAGCTTCTGGCAAAATCGTGTCTTCTCGTTGTGATTGTCTTTGCAAATCAATCACCTCAAAAAGAGCAATGTGCATTATATTCAGATTTTGACCAGATTCTACCCATTAATAATGCAATTTTAAGTTTGTTGTGTTCTGTTTCCTGTCTATAGCTAAGAGACTGAGAATTAAATTGTACTTCCATGGATTGCATTGGAAGTTTGATTCTTCATGGGGACCAGAACTTGTTCCTTCATATGCAGGTAGTTTCACTTAATCTCTGAAATAATGTTCCCAGAAGAGTTTTAAAATTTTCAGCAAATGTAGACATTAACCCTCACCTTGTATTGTCATTTATAACTGTCAAATCTGTTCTAGGACAATTGCTTTGTCCAAGAACTCTTTTTTATGAACCAGAGTAATAGCTGCATGACATGTCCTTCTTTCCCAAATAGGATATTGTGCCCAAATGCTTAGCACTGAAAGAAAAAATTAAAGGAACTTATCTGGAGGAGACATGACGATTCAATTTTATTTTTTTTTTGGTGTAAGTGCTGCAAAGTGTGTGACTGAAATGTACTATGCCCTCACCCTTGACAAATATAGAATATTTTCCTCTAACCAACTTCTTGTTATTGTGTACTTGCAGTAACTGTGCCTCCTTTTCCCACCTGAGAATTGTCAGTAGGTTTCATCTATGGACAGTATCTTACAAATAACAATTATTTTGATGCAAATGAGACCTGCAGTTCTGGCCCTTTTTTGGGAGCAGTTGAGCAAAAGCCTGAGGAAAGAGTTCTTACACTGAGCTGATAAACAAAATTGTTATTGAAACAAGTATTATCCTCATATGGAGACCTCAAAAGCTGCAGGAACTTAAAAAATGGTGCTATA
>VWZG01000573.1:26381-101664 GCA_013396735.1 Grallaria varia
AAGGTTTCAGCCAAAGCTTGAGGCTTTTGAAATGGTGAAAAACCTAGCCAGATTAGATTAACTTTTTTTTTCTTTCTTTAATTGATGCTTCCACAGGTACTCTTCATTTGTGTCATTTCTATTTCAGTATTTATGAAATTTCATTCCAAATTGGTTGGTGAGGAAAAAAAAAAAAAAACAACCCAAAAAAGAAAAAGAAGAGTCTACATGAATGAGTTTCCTTGGTAGTATGCCACAGAAAAATATGGCTGAGAATCAAACCACCTGCAGAAGCAGCTGGTTACACAGGCATAAATTTTGTTCATGAAATTTTGGTCCCCATTACCTGCAGGGATATATTGTGGTGAAAGTAACAGATTTTTAACTATTTACCTGGTACTTCTCTGGCCATAAAAGAAAACAGTTGTTTTCTACCCCCGAGGGACAAAGTCTTAGAAATATACATAGTGATATAAGTTTGTGCAGTGGCATTTTTAAAATATGTAGTTGGTTGTGAAGGATATAAGTGTTGAACAAAGCATTGCCACACCCCTAATGCTTCTCTTCCACAACTGGTACATTTTCAGGTTTTTTTGTCACCTAAAGGGTTCATGTTGCATTTGGAGAGAGGATTTAGTATAAATATTTTTTTCTCAAATATTTTATCAAGTTTCTTAGAATGCAGTATCAAAAGTGTTTCTGAGCTTAAGTTATATTATAAAAATGTGCTGGTGTGATATGGAATGTAAGCACCTCCATGTGGGAATTAGATATCCAGGTGCTCAAGATGCTTGTGAAACCCCACCAAGTTACTGTCTATAGCCTAAGATGCATGAATTCTTTTTTTCATTCCACTTAAAATCACAACTGTAGTTTTAGGTCACATAGGAATGGATATTTTGCCCTGGAATTGGAACTGAGTCTTATCTACTATTTTTTTACAGTTTGGAACAAAATAGAGGCTCAGAAGCTTTTGGTTTTTCCTCACTGGGTCATAATCAGGATTTGACCTGAACATGGAGAATAAAATCGCTAGTAAATGGGGTTAGAATATTTTTCACCTTTTATACTTTTTTCACCTTCTATACTTTTTTTTTTTTTTAATATAATGGATGAGATATCTTCACTGCTTGTTGGAAGCCTCATCTGAATGACCTCAAGGCTCAGGCACACTGGATTTTCTTATGTGTTTCTTTGTCAAATGTTTAAGTGATACTCGTGTATTATATTTGATCCTGATGTATGACACTCTATGACACTCTAACCAACAAGCTTTATTCTAGGATAGAGGAAACCAGTCTTAAAGTGTTATGAGCATGGGTGTCATTTCACCAACCAGTCATTCAAATGAGATCTCTGTAAAATAAAAAGTATTTTTAAAACAAAAAAATCTTCTTAAAGGTCACTAATATTTATATGTTAAGTGCAAGCTCAGAGTTTTAAAGTGTTTGGAGTTCTCAGAATTCTATGAATGGTTTTACAGTTCTGACAGTGCATGACAAAAATGCTGACAGAGAACCCTCAGGCCACCTGCTAGGCAGAGCAGCACTCACTGTGTGCCTTATTAAAGGCTGAGTGGCAAGGTTGACACTGACTTACTCAATAAAATAGATCTTTCACATCCTGCGAGAAATGAAATCCTAGTGGTTTCAGGACAGGCATCTATAACCACCCAAGAGAACACTGCAATATTTATATTTTTTAAATGGGATTTTAGCTTTTTATCTCCTTCAACCCCCATATGGGAATAAGAAGAGTAAGGACAACCGAGGAGTGAAACCCAAGAATTCAAACAGCATTGAGATATTTGGGACTTTTATTCCACATTGATAGTAATTCTACATACCATAGATACAACATTTTGACATTAGCTAAGCTCTGCATTTGAATGAAGCAGAAGGTGCTTTTTGGATTACAAGATTTCTTTATTGCAAAAAATTATCTGCAAATAAGATTTTATTTAAATTTATCTTAATTTGTATCAAAAAAATGAAACTGACAAGACTGAATCTGCACTCTGATCTCTCAGCCTGACTTCTAGGTCATTATTCTTTTGCCCTTGCAAAGAGAGTCTGTTTTCATGAAGGCTGGAGACCACATTTAGAGTGAACATTTATATTGAAGTTAACAGTGAGTAATTAAGAATCTAACCAGAATTACACTAAGTAATATTTGTAGATCCATGAAGTAATTCTGATGTAATCACGGATGCAGTCTGAGACATGGAATGAAATTACTAATATTACCTTTGAAAACTGTGACTACTATTCAAACCATTCAAATGAAAAGGAAATTGTGCATGAGAAACAACAGCTTATTAACTCTAATACAAGTAGAAGATCATATAGCAGGGATGTGATTGTAGGAAGGAATGCAGCTACAGGAAGGAGCTCTGAAACTTTGTCTTCTTTCTCCAAGGAAAGTATTTAGCTAAATACTTACTGTTTTCTTCTGTTATATTGTATGTATTGTATACTATTATATTGTAATTAACAGACTGGCAGAAAAGTACAGATCATTTTGCAATTTTATATCTTCATTTTCTACTTAATAAATTTCTGGTGTATCAGCACATCAAATATGAACTAAAATTTGCTACTGGGAAAGAAGATACTACTCCACATGGTGGTGTCTGACAGACTATTAGAAAGCAAAAAAATCATGAGGGATAGACAACATATTTCCTTTGGTCCACCTTTGTTGAAACAGGAATATTTAACATTACTTGTCAACAGTGTCCTTACCTTCAGGAGACAGCCTGAAGATCAAGCATGTAAATTATCATGGAAGCAAAACATTTTCAGTAGATAAAAGTCAGAAAATGATAATGAAAAATGTTCAGTTTCCTTTAATGTATTCTAAATCAAACAGTCTATAGTCTGATATGTTTTAGGTTAATTAGTTTAATCCATTTTTAATTAAGCTGATGTTTCCATGCCAACAAATGGTTTTTAAATTGTGGAAATCTTGGTGATGTAGAATGAGAATAAAAAATTAATTGCCTAAAACATTTTGTTGTAATTCTTTTAACTAAAATGTCAAGTGCTGCCACATTTGTAGCTCAAGTTCAGCTAATGGCCACAGCTCCAGTTCTATGAGAGAATCATTTAGCTCAACTGTGCTCATACATCAAGGTCGATTGTACCACAGTAACAACTTTTCAATAATTTCATCTTTAAATAGTTGTATGCTGGAAATGAGATATTCACTGCCAACAGGTACTGCGTATAGGTCTACAACATCTCAGACCACTTTTGCTACTCAGATTTATTACCCTGAGATTGTTTCATAGATTAGCCTTGAATGTTGCATCAGCAGTTATAAGCATAGCTGTACTGCAATGGAGAATGTGATCTTGGAGGAAAACAAAAGAATCTTAATTAGATTGTAGAGGGTTTCTCATATTCAGACAAATTCAGTTGTAAAATGGGGCATATGAAATGTACAAACACTATATAACTAGCACAATCAATATGGATTAGATTTAAGAGTCTAAAAGTAGTTTATCCATTCAAATAAAGGATCCCTATGATTGGGGAAAAATACTTCCAAGCTTGTAGTGCTTGCTAACAAAGCGGCTCCCCATCCTGGTGAAAAGCATTATGTCCCTTTCCCTTCCCCTTTTTCCCTTTCCCTTCCTTTCCCCTTCCTTTTCCCCTTCCCTTCCCCCCCTCCATTTTTTTTCTTTTTATTGCTTTCCTATTTTTTCCCTGTAGTTTTAATATTCAGTATTTACATTTCTTATTGTTCCTGCTAAAAAATAATTCTGATATTTTTAATCTGATCTCTAAGCATGGTGAAAACCCTGTTATGATACTTACGGAAACCATCCATGAGAACAGAAGTTTCAGATAATGTCATTGACATGAAGCGGTTATTAAAGGATATATATAAAATCATAGAATCATAGAATGGTTTGAGTTCGAAGTGACCTTAAAGACTATCTAGTTCCAACCTCCCTGCCATGGGCAGGAACACCTTTCATAGACCAGCTTGCTCAAAAATCCCATCCAACCTTGCCTTGAACACTTCAAGGGATGGGGCATTCACAATTTTTCTGGGCAATCTGTTTCAGTGTCTCATCACCCTCAGTAAAAAATTTCATCCTAATGTCTCATCTAAATCTAACCTTTTTCATTTTAAAGCTATTATCCCTTTGGCTATCAATATATGCCCTTGTAAGAAGTCCCTGTCCATCTTTCTTGTAGACCCCCTTGACAGCGCTGGAGCCAAAGGATCCATTCTGCCAGGCCTGTGTCTCAGATCTCTAGGCTCTTTCATCCCCGTTCTTTTCTCCTTCTGATCCCTTAAGTCTTGAAATACATACCAGGATGGCACAGTTAGCAGCACAGGGAAGACACGATGAGTAGGCTAAATCCTCTTCAAGGATTTGAGAACAATGGGTAAAAATTCTCTAAAGCTATTGATTGTAGAGAATCCAGGCTTTTTTACTTCTTGGTTCACTGGTCTAATCTCTGAGATGATACATAAAAAGACTGGCACAACCACCAACAGTACAAAGAAAGAGAGACCCTTCTCATTTTACAAAAGGAAAAAGTTACTCCTGAGAAGAGGATCTCAGGACGTAATTCAAGTCTCACAATAACTACTTCTTACAGCTCAGAATTAAGTTTATTGACCATTAAAAATATAGGTTTTCACATCCATTCTGATGTCTCATTTTCTGTCGACCAGTTTAAGATAGAATCTATTGTAAATCCCTAATATGCTGCTTAAATTGCATATAATCTATTTAATATATACTCCTCAGCATACACCATGTTCTGCACAATTTCTAACACCACGACATCAACAGTTTTGTGCATCTACTTCTGGAATCTAAAATTTCTTAATATCACTATAGCCAATGCATCCACATTCATTCTTGTATGTACAGAATAAGCATGTTGAAAATAATAACTTTTCTATTTTCTGAATTCATTAATTAAAGACTCTTAAATTATATATCACATTAAATCTCTAAGTTATAGAGATTCATGCCAGTTTTGTCTCTCTTTCTTTTTTCTTTTTTTGCTCAAATTTTAATGAGCACTTCTCTTGCTGCCTGTGTCATATTCTGTTCTGGTTGATTCAATTAAGAATATGATTACCCTTTTTAAAGTCTAACTTCTCTAAAAAATCTTATTAAAATGAAATGTGCCTCTTTTGCTACTGATTTAAAAGATACAGCAATAATTATACAGGATTACTAGAATGTAATTAAGAACACAACATTTCTGGTCACGGGGTGCGTGTCACAAATTGTCTCCACCTTTCACTAAGTTCTTCCCATCAAACTATATTTTGCCATGAGGATATAAAACTCGACTTTTCAAAACCAAAATAAAAAACTAAGGAATTTAAAATAGTGTCCCTTTCTATCAAATAAACTCAAACAGCAAAATGATGAAAGGTCCAAGAATGTTCTGAGGGATGACAACTAATCCATGTTGTTGTGGTAACCAGAATGAATGTGAACTTATTTTTATACTAAAATTTGAAAACATCACTGTCAGTTGATAGAACTAATTAGTTTTAATTGAAATTATTTCTTGAAAAGTTTTACTTTTCCAAGTCTAAGAACTAACTATTAGGTTTATATAAATTAAGAATCAGGAGAAATAGTAAATATTATTTCTTTGTATTCGTGAAAAAAATTGAACATGTAAGCAACTAATTTTTCAATAGGAAAAAGAAAAAATTACTCTAAGCTGCCACCATTGCCAGTTTAGAAAAAAATCAAACTAAAAGCAGAAGCTCAACACTTGAATTAATAATGTAGGGAGCTGGCATTAAAATAATAATTTTGTGGATTTTTTCTGTATGCTACACCCCAGTACAGGGATGTAGCAAAATTTATTAAAACTACTAGAAAAAATGTAGCTTATTGAGCAGATGAGATTAGGTGAAAAATCTGTAAAGACGACTAGCATATTTGATGATTTCTAAAGTAATACTTGCAGCTCTAAATAATAACCATTTCCAGCTGACCTGTATAGCAGAGCAATACCAAGCTAAAATCTGTTTCAGTGGGAATTTCACAGGAAAACAATTTTCCTCTGATTTTATGAAAAGACACTTGCAACATCTGTCTTGTGAAAAAACTCATTTGCAGTCAGACATCTTTTGTTTCATTTATGTTGCGCGAATTGATAATGACAAAATTGTTTTAGCTTGAACTAAACCATTCTTAAGCAGTTTTATGTTCTCCACTAAGCAAGGTACATGGCATTGTTTTGCAGTTAATTCACAAGCATAACCTATGACAACCTAGTTTGAAGGCAGTTACTGCCATGCCTTTCTGAGACACGGATGTTTGAGAGAATGGTGATGTAATTTGCTGAAGTGAAAATTTCGCGGTGAATTCCAGCACTGTAGGGATTAATTAATCAAAGAAAGTGTCATCAATTACCTTTGGATTATTTGGTGATACTAGTAAATCTTACTTATTTGCAAGATAGCAAATCCCATATTGCCAGTGCCTCCTTTTTGTAAGTACAAGGGTACAAGAATACCTATACTTATAAATAAACCCACTAGTTTTGAACAAACCCACTAGTTTTCTGAGGGTGGAATAATGTGGGTTCTAAAGGCTCAGTGATCCCAAGTCACATACTAGCACCTTTTGCCTTCTGTACCAAGAGACATGAAAAATCCAAATTTAAATCCTGTTTTTTCTCCAGGAATTTTATTCAAGGCTTAGAGGCTCTAGGTTTTTTTCACTCTAAGAGATTTCCAGTGACTCAGAACACAAAAATACATGCTTATCTCTTGAAATCTAGACAACACTGCAACAGTCTGCTTTGACTCTTGACCCACCTAAACCTGTCAGGTATCTTTCTTGCTGTTAACTTTTTTACAGGTTAATGGATTTTCACTAATAATGAAGGAATTCAGACTATACTGACCTAAAGTTAAGGGGATTTGGTTCAGTGTCTTCAAATCATGGCATCACTGAGCCGTGTAACAATGTCTCCTCTGTTTCCACACAGGCACAGTTAAGGGACTGAGGTGCTAGGCGCAGTAAGTTCCAATAGTATCTCTCAGCTGGTTTGATGTTGTGATTGAGGCAATAAGCAATTAACACTAATTATTCTCATGAAGATAAGCAAGCATGACCTTGATCTGATATGACTAGGGAATTAGTGAGATATACCAGAATGTACAATTACTGAGATGCGGGTTTTCACAGTAAATCTACTCTTTAGCATAGGAATATTATTAGGAGTATGTGTTGGTCAGTGATGAGTCCCATGAGCTTGTGAGAAATAACAGCCCTTCCAGGTGTCTTCTGAGTGCACTGAACGATCAGCTAGGGTTTTGATCAGACATAGATTTGCAAAAGCTATTTCTGTGTAGATGTTAGCTTTAGGTGTTTTGGAAATGGAATTGGAAAGGAAAGATTAATGTAAAGACTTCATTAAGTGGCACTAACATTGCTAATTCAGCCTGCTATTTCTGTTAAGAATGTAAGATTGGGATTTATTTCTATTAGAAAGAAGCAGAATTTTAAAAATAGCATAAGATCCTTTACAATGACAAAGAAAAATGATAATAGTCTAGTAAGATGTTTTCATTAATATTGAGCTAACCTGGGTGACTGAAAATGCCAACTGCAACTGGCCATGTCAAGCCACAATGTGTGAAATCTAGTGACCAAAAAGGATGATTATTTGAGGAAAGAAGAAAGGAAGAACTATAAAGCATCCCACAGTAATGCACATGAGACTTAAAAGGAATAGAAACAGAAGTTGTGCTGGACTGAGACAGCCACAGACGCTGGCACTAAGCACTAGCTTCTGGCAGTGCCAAAATAGTTTAATACAGGGTTTACAGCAAAATATTGTTGTGGAAGTAATGCATATTTTTCAATGTGTAATTTTAATAGCTTCGTCTTGGCTCCTCTTTGTCTGGTTCTCTATGCGTACAATGAAAATACATATCACATTTTTTCCCTTCCCTCCCTTTTGTGGAGAAGATTGGTGTCTGAAATTCGACTGCAGCAAGTTCATTTTCTTCAAGGAATATTATCACGTGTGTCCCATTGTTTAGCAGGAAAACTGCTATTCAAAGTTCTCTGCAGGTTTAAGAAACATTTTATTTATGCTGTAGCATGACTTATTTCACCAACTTCAGTGTACAATAAAAGGGAGGCAGGTGCTGAAAGCCAAAATGTTATCTTATAAATAAAGCATTTATCTACTTCACCTTCTGAATGCCATTTATTTGCTGAAAATAGAATGTGCACCAAATAATATTTTCTAGGACTGTGATAGCTGACAGATGGTTTTCCTTAAATTTTAAGTTCTCACATATGAGGTTCTGTTGTGTCACTCTAGGACTGACAAAGCTCTCTTGTATATTAAATAGATTTGAAGGAATTTTTGTTTTGGTTGGAAATGTTATTCTGAGCCTGAGTGCATCAGCTGCTATGTCAGAATTAACTAAAACCAAAACCCAAAACCAGTGATAAGAAAATGTGAATTAGTGTTTTCAGGCACTGCTTGAAGCACTGACTAAAATGTAATTATAAATCTCCTGGAATAATATTGGAGAGACTATTTAGTAAAAGTTTCAGAGGTGGGTGTAGAAAAGCAGGGTAATGTTGTGTAATTTGTTGTGAACATTTTCTTTTTTACCCTTATGTAGACTGCTCCTGTGCGCTGCTATGTAGCCCTGAACAAACATGACAACAGTCAGAATCTCTCACCCCAATTTAAGAGGGTGATAAATGTTTTTAGTTAAAATAAATAGAGAGGCCAAGAGACAGACATGGCAAATCTCTTGGACTTTATGAGTCACCCAAAGAATTCTCTTCAGAATGAAATTTGTGTTTAGTTTATTTGTTATCTATGTAACCTATTCTACTGTTAACTGTGGTAGGATCTGAAAATCTTCCAGTGAAAAACTGAGCCAGATGACCAGTACTATTCACTTCTTTCTTTCTTTTTTTTTTTTTCTTTTTTGTTTTAAATCATAGCTTCTGAAGCACTATACATAGTGGGTTAGTTAGTTTTTAGAGTCTTTTTACTACTAGTAATAAGTATGCAAGAGGGGGGCAGATCAGAAGCAAACTCCTTGCCCTTGGAGTGAAAAATAGTCATATCTGTACTTGTACTTGGTTTCTGGTCTTTGTTCTACTGTGTTTTCCAGGATTTTTTACTAGGATGGTTTGGCAAATTTTCTGATGTATTTGGATAAGTAAATTAGACATTTTACTGACACCTAAATCTTTTCTTTTGGAGTACTTCTACAGTGTTCTGTAGAGTGATAAACAAGTCCCTCACATTCCTTTTACATTTGTGCTCAGTAAATATTTTGTGCATATATTTCAATTACTGGGGTGTAGCAAAATGGTTTATCCCAACTTTAGTTGTTATTTGAATATAGGCAGTGGTTAACTAAGTAGCTGTACATCATTAAATGGCAATTCACTATATTGAACATTGTTTTCAAACCTTGTTGAATTATTCATTCAGCTGGAACAACAGTGAAAGTAGTGCAAGATAATGACCAATTTTATACCTCACCTCACTCTTGTCCTCCAGAGGTCAGATATGCATCCCTTGTTGCTCAGACATGCACATTGCCAAACATTCATTGCTACTTCTCTTGATGTGCACTGCTGCAGTAGAAGTACATTTTCACCCCCATTCCATTATTCCTCCTAAAATTGGCCTTTGGAACAGATATGTAGTGACGCTTGCTGGATCACAAAATGTGTGTGTAGAAGCAGTTAGGAGGATATGTCTGGAGCTGAGCCCATTTGATAAGTAAATCAAGAAATTTTGTGAGTATAACCAAGCACTCTGTACTCTTGGAAGTTTAATTATTTTTCTCTACCACAAAGTAAGATTTAAAAAAAAAAACAATCTTGGGTTTTCAAACTGACCTGTAGAACATACTATCTAATCATTGAATAAACTCGCTTAGAACTCTCATGCAAGTGCAAGTTAGGTGACTGAAATGATATTTGTTCTGTTTCTGAGAATCTAGACTTCTCAGTATTGTAGACTTCAAGTTACAATCTGTCTATTTTTGCTATATGATTTTAATGGTGGTTTTGCGTGTGCTTTAGGCTTACCACCACTCTGTATATACAATGTGAAACAATTTTTAGATCAACAGTGAGTATGTTCTCATTCATTATCTACTGTCTAGGTATCCAAATCAGTTTAAAATCAACGTTTTAAATTTTTTTTCTCATTTTAGTTCAAATTGGTTTTCCATGCTGCATTAAGTGACCAGATTTGAAATAGCAGAACATGTTAGTTTGAATTGTAGATACTATATGAACATATTTAGTTGACAGTTACTTAATGCTATGGTGATATTTTACACCACGTAAAGTGTGTTTAAATTCATTAGATTTAGAGGAAGGGCAAATCAGGCAACAATAGATAATCGCTTTATTCCTGTAGTAGTTATTGCTTCAGGCAGATGGGATTATTTAATAAGTCTCTGATAAAATGCAGTGACAGAGGATCTTAGTGCTGTACCTGCAAGTGGCTGAGAAAACTCAAGGTGTAAGTGAAGAAACTTGAAAGAAATACTGTTTCAGTATACTCAGAAAAAAGGTACATTTTCTGTGATTTTTATATTTAATATTATTTTCTTGTTTACAGAAAAATAAAAACTAATTAAAACCTCTGATATGAATACTTCGAAGTTATTATTCATGGTTTTCTGCTACTCATTTAGATTCAGCTCAGGAGAGTTGCGAAGCGCTGGCTTTTCTGATCATCTGGGTGTGGCTCTCAGCTGCCAAAGTACAGGTAACTAGTGCAGCTTCAGATCTTCCAGATCTACCAGGCCTTCATCTGTTACCTTAGTAAGGTATGGTTATCCTGTAAGTATTGTACCCTACCTAGTACCCTCATTTCAGATACCCTAGAGCATCTCGTGTATTCAACACAGGTGAGTTCCGCATTGTGTCCTCCAGTTGAAAGCTAGACTCTTTTCCTAAAAACACGCCACAAAATATCAGAATAGGTCCTTACAAAATGTCTTTCTTTTTTTTTTTTTCCCCCCCTCTCTTTATTGCCCTGGGGAACAAAGGTTTTCAGTCAAAGCACAGTGCAGGAACAATCCAGGAGCTGTTTGAAGGGAGGAGAAATAAATAAAACTTAATTACCACCTAGAGAAGCAGTGAGAATTGGACAAAGTTCTACTGCCAACTAAAGCCACTGTCTTCCATAAAAGTGTCACCAAGACACTATCATATGGGTAGTGGACTATGTTTAAGCTCAGGAAAAATTCAGAAGGTTAACGATCCATGCCCTGTTGTCACTTGCAGAAAATAAAAGAAGAAACACTTGGTGTAAAGAGACAGAAAAGGAAATGTACAACAAAAGTGAACTTGTCTAATTTTGTCTTTGTTATCTTAGTTATGGATTGCTATGAAATAAAAGCTTCCTGAAAGTTTAATGCAATAAAATAAGGCTAAGATATCATCTGCCCATTTCTAACTGTAAACACATGCTGTCCTCTGGTATGAGCTGACAGAGCATTGAAATGAGGACTCAAGAGATCTGTAGCATATCGGGACAGGAAACCAGAAGGTTTCAAATAACTTTGAAAACAGCTACTACTTGGCTTAAATATAGGGAAAGCCAAAGAGATTAGCCTGGAACTATAAGACTGATAAGACCATCTGTGACATATTCTGATTATCTAATTTTAAAAGGAATATGCTGTTAAGAAAATAGCCCTCTGCAGGTGGGGGGTGAAAGGGCTCTGTGCACAGCCATTCAGCACCAGTATGGGCAATAGGTAGGGGCCAGAATTCTATCTAGAACTCAAACATGTTGATCAGTCATAGCTGTTTCCCTGGGTCTATGCTGACTGTCTAAACTGGGCTGGAGAGATGTGATCCTTGTCAAGTTGTATGTGAGTGCCAGAGAATAGATATCTTATACTGCGATATTTATAGTAGACATTGCTATCCACCCACTAAACTCATCCTGCTTAGTAAATCAATTTCAGATTATGCCACTGAGTGATGTGGTTCTTTCCTGGCAGTAACCCCACTGTAAGTCCCCCTGTGACTTATCTACAGAGCACTCACAGCTGTCTCATCTTCATGACTGTAATTTACATGTCATAGTACCTGAGCTGTGTCTATATTAGGCCTATACATGTGTATCACATTAGTCACAAAAAACTTATATAGAACTATAATCTTGACTGAAACTCCAGATCTTCTTAGCAAAGGATTCCAGTACGTTCTTGCTTTGCAAAATAGTGGCATCGCTGTGAGCTGGGTGGATCAAAGTGGAATGAACACTTTTATTATTTCAGCCGCAGCAGAGGATGGAAACAATCTTTTAGAAAGTGTTGAAAAAAAGCCCCACCTGTGAAGTGCTAGACAAATATTAATAGATACCTATTCACAGCTAAAATATACTTGCAAATATGTAGCATATTTTAAAAAAAGGAAAAAGAAAACATAGGAAAAAATTATATTGTTTATATAAACTAAAGTTTGACAATTTGTTAAGAGTGAAGAAAACATTTTTCAGATCACAGCCTTCAGGCCTAAGCAAAATTGCCAGCAGACTTTTTAGAATAACTATAACTTTTCTTCAGAAATTCTCAATCTGGAACTCTGCTGTTTTCTCACCAGTGCTTTCTGAATTTAAAAAGCTAGCCTCCTCTTTGCTTTCAGTTTTGTCAGTTTTCTACTACAGTAACTTATTTGGGATTTCAATTAGGAAAACACTTATTGTCTTGATTTTACATATATGCTTCCACACACTGAGTATATACTTATATTTATGCTTAAGTTTTTCTTCTCTGAAATAAACTAAGAAAATATGTAAAGGTGATTGGTTTTGGGTTTTGCTTGCATTTTCTGTCTTGTTCTATCCAAGGATGCAGCAAGTCTTCCTGTAATGTAGTATTGCCAACAAGTTTTATAATACAGAATTACAAAAATTTGGCCATGTCTGAAAAAAAGCTATTCATGTTTTTAGAAGCTGGCTTAAAGTATTAAAATGTGAAGTCTATTTATTTAACTTTTGTAACTGTTAGCAAAGATCAAATTATTTGCCTATTGAATTGGTATGATAATAATTATGCAAGCAGTGTCTGATGTGTTCATATTGAGCTTGCATTTAGTTCTAGTGGCAAAGTTTAGATTGATGAACAGTATAAATGGCTTATACTTGGTCCTTGGTACTGGAGTGTAATTGTAACATAATGAGATTATGAAAAGACTGACTTTTTTTAATTTTTATTTTAAATTTAGAGATGCTTGGAGATATGAACAGTTGAAAACAGAGAATACCAATTAGCTTTTCTATTTCCCCCTGCTCTTTTGCCCTCTCATCCCCAGTCCCTTCCATTATAGCCTGTTTAAGAATTACAGTTCACATATTTTTGCAGTAATAGGAGTATCTGAAAAAAAAAGTATCATATGTAGGACATTCATTTTGAGAATGCTATATACAAAGGTGGAACTGACGAGACATTTGTTTCAGATTTCAATGTTTTGAAACTTTTCATTTTAAATTTCAAAAAGCTACAATTACATGATGATGTTTGATGTATTCCAAAAGTGATATTTCGTACATAGAACATCTCATATTTATTGAAAATTCTAGGAAAAAATCCCATTCTAACCATGATAATTTAAATATCATCTTATTCATAATCTCTTCAGGATACTTTAAAACAGGCCTAGAAGGGTCTATTAAATTGCATTTAAGCCCAGCACACTTTGCAGGTGTCCAGTATAATGAACACTTTAAATGGCTATGCTCTAAGGTTAATTTGTTCTGTAAAATTGCCCAGACCCCTCTAGAGTATTCATTAGTAAAATAAAACAGAGACCTAATCCAGATAGATGCTAAAGGATTATCATTATTGCTGTAAGGATGACTTTGATAAAATTCTAATTGGAATTGCCGCTTGGGGACTGAACAAACGAAGTAGATTATGATAAATACCGGGTTTCAGACCTCTCTAACTAAATTCCAAGACTGGGGTAAAATAAAGTGATCAAATTCATCTGAAAACAGATAGCTACCTCAATTTACTCCAGAATTTCTTTGAGTGGCATGAAAGATAAAATTATACTCAACTGCAGATAATTACACCAAATGTCAGCACAATACAATTAGAGCTAAAAGACCATTGCAGCACTCATTTTGCTTTTAACAGCATCTTCATTGCAAACAATTTTTTGTCTCATTAGTGGAGGACCGACAGATTTAAACCTGTACTTATACAGATTCATCCATAAAAATATCAAACATGATCATTATAATTTCTTTTCTTTCTGCATTATATAAAAGGGGAAATTTTCTGCTGGGCCACTTAAACACAAAAGAGAATAAATAATATCTAACTAAAATTAATATAAACCATCTTATTTTGTATTCAGATCTAAAACTGGTAAAATTCCTGTGTCATGAAACCACAGTTTCTATGTCATTAAAACACACTCTGAGTTAAATAGTCAATGTATAGGCCCATCAGATAGAAATTTTCTCTTTTTTTGGTTTTCCATTAGCTAAAATTATAGATAGGTATGTCTTTATGCAATAAATATTAAATTAGCATACATTTTTTATCTAGTTTCAACTACCCACCCTTGGAAAAATAATTCCACTCCACATGAGTTACAGAGGCAGAACACAACCTCTACTTTTACTGCTACACGTCAGTTGTCACTGTAAAACAATGTCTTCCTTCTATGCTGTGCTCACCTGTAGAATGCCATTATTATGGATATTTAACAAAAATGTGCAAAGTCAAATTATTGTTCAGGTTGTTATGATACCTTAAAGGCCTTTTAATTATAAGAACATATGTTATTATAATCTACATAAACTTAGTTGCCACATAGAGGTGAGCTGCATGTGAATCTATTTCATAGAACGGTTTGGGTTGGAAGGGACCTTGAAGGTTTTCTAGTTTCAACCCCTCTGCCAAGGGCAGCGATACCTTTCACTAGACTAGGTTGCTCAGAGCCCCATCCACCCTGACCTTGAACACTAGAAAAGAAAATGTATCTTAATAAGTGATAAGTATACATTTGCCGTTCAACATCTTTATCAAATATTTATCAGCTAAATTCTGTACTCCTTGCTGGTCATATGTGTCTTTGAAGGATCGCTTTGCACTTGCTTAAACAATATACTTCCAATAAAGTTCAGAATGAGAGTACAGTACAATTGAAACATGCGAAATGATCTCAGAGAGACACCAGTAATCTTCATATGACCTAACAGAAAATTTATAATTTTAGCTTTATTTATTTCATGGAAAAATTGTTTTACTGATTGCCATTAAATCGAAAAGTGTGCTGACAGAAACACTCTTACATATCCCGTGGCAAATTTACTGTAGTGGTAAAGATCTCTCATGAACCGAAGATTCTACATCCTTTCTTCATCACAATACTTCAACAAGACAGGCATTTCTTTTAATTTCTTTTAATTTCTGATTGTTATAGCATACAATGAGTATGGTATACGTGGTATACCATGTGGTATATGGTATACCATATACAGAGTATACCAGGAGTATGGTACTCATACAATATGCATGCTAATGATGGTGCCTAACAGAATCGTCATACGAATTTTGGATAGAAAGCATATGTATACCAGGGCATCCATCAGGAAACTGCAATTTTACTAGCTGCAACATCTGCCTTATAAGTGGCCTTTTTGCTCAGCACTTTAGTACATTACTTTGTTACAAAGCCATTTGTACCTCCTGAGTATTTACTACAGGACGAAGTTCAAATAATTGGTTTTGACATAGGCAGCACTAAGTGGTCTGTGAATTTCAAGGCTGAAACATTTTCCTTTCCCACTACCATTTGCTGACAGTGGATATCAGTAATGGATTTATTTCTAGTTTCCTTGAAGATTTCTTTTCTGGATTATTCTATGAACGCTGTCTGGGAGCTCTTCCAAAGAAACTGCTAATCTTCTAGTTTTAATTGGTTTAAAGTGACAACTTTTTAGATTAAATCATTCCTGAAAACACCTGTGCAAAGAAAAATGTCTTCAAAGCGAAATGCAGCCCAAGTGTGATTTAGAAGAGGGCAGCCTTGTCAATATAGGCATTACTGTCTGCACTGCCCAGCAAAGCCAGGCTGTAGGACTGCTGAAGCAGAATCAGCACGGCTGTTGAGGAGAAGTGCAAACACACTTTCACTTCAATTCCTTACATATTACAAGCACTGTAGTAAGGAAATGGGGGAGAGACTAATGGTGAACCTAAAGACCTCTTAATTGTTTTCTCTCCTGAGTGCACCCAGATTATAATAATTTAATTTGTTAAGCCTACACATCCAATATAAAATCTGTGAATTATCAGCCTTCAGAATATTAATTCATTAATACTGTGCATAAAAAGGAAATATGCAATCACATATAGAATGTGTGAATAGATAGATGAATAGGAGAAAAATACCTGAGCGAGTACCTATGAATGTATACGTAAATATGATAATTTAGCATAAATGGCAATGAGGGCACTGCAAGCCACATCATACACTTCAGAGCAGTTGGAAAGGAATGAGTGAAGAGAGGTGAAGAACAGAAAATATTAAACTGTACTTTAAGCTTTTCAGGATGCCAACCAACTGAATTTTGAGGTGTATGAGTGGAAGCAAGAAAGCAAATATATGCCTTTACAAAAGAATTCTACTCTTTTTGGGAAATTATTCTGCAGTGCTCTACAGAATTTACTCAACCATTTCTGGTAATTTTTGCCCTTTTTTTTTTTTTTTTTTTTACTTCCTCTCCAGATGCCTAAAACTTACTAAGTGTTGAAAAGGTTTTAGAAAGAAAATGATCACCTCACAGAACAGTGACTATAGCACAAGGAACCATTTGGAATTGACAATAGATCACTTATGTCCTACCAAAGTACAATGCTGAGACATAAAATTAGTTAATATTCAATATAGTGCAAAATGTCTAATATGAAACCTAATTGCAAAATCCCTTGCTGTTTTCATTACATTTTCTCGTTTGAGGACTATCATTGCATCACAGGTATACTTAAAATGGTTTACTATCAAATGGCTAATATGTTCAGATACTGATTACTCTGTTTCTACTTGAGATTAAAAAAAAACCCCAACCAAAACCCAGGCCCTTAACTACTGAAAATATCTGAGTGGAAATTACTTGTCAGATTTGGAAGGCTATTGCAGTGAACCAACATATGGTTCATGAATGCAGCTGATTATGAACTAAATAAACAGAAAATGAAAACCAAGGTATCCACCATGAATGGGAGGGTCTCTGGAAGGTCAGGCCCAAACCTGCTTGATATCCAACTTAAAGGCCAATTTTCAAAATGCCCAGTTAATTTTAATCTTTCCCCCATCCTCTTTTTACACACATTAGAATTTTTGTTTCAGGTAAATATATTTAGCCTAATTTTAAACATTAGTTTATAGGGTAAATGCAAAATCAGAAGCTGAGTTTGGTCTTACAGTTTTTGCAATGCCCTAAATCTCAGTTTATTGTTCTTAGACTAAGTCTCAGTTTAGTAACATTTGGTATGTGTTGCAAATACGTAGTGCACTTTGCAGTCTGTTACACTATTGGGTAATTTGCCATAAAGAAACAAGAATGTACAATTAATGATTTAGTATGTATTTCAACAAGAAAAAAATACAAAAAGTATTCACCACATTTTCCATTGAAACAAGCAAAAAAAAACAACTATTGCTGTTCCCTGATTTTTCTCATCTCTTGCTTTTTGCTGTATTTTTCAGCTATCTGTTAAGTATGTGCAAATCCAAATTAAGGGAAAGGGAGAAAGTTTGAAGAGTTTTTCCTACTTTCTTTGAAAGAATAAAATTATCTATTTACAATAACTGTGAGTTTGATGTGAACAAGATAATCTGGAACTAGTTAAAATAATGTACTTAATAAAAGTCTTCAAAAGTTTACCCTCTCAGTAAAAGTTCTGATAAATTTTAACAATTTTCCTCTCTCGGCAGCAGCAGCAGCAGAAGAAGAAGAGGAAGAAGAAGAAGAGGAAGAAGAAAGAAGAAAGAAGAAGAAAGAAGAAGAAAGAAGAAGAAAGAAGAGGAGGAGGAGGAGGAGGAGGAGGAGGAGAAAGAGAGAGAGAAAGACAAAACCCAAGAAAAAACAGTGATGCACAATACAGCTGCTCACCACTTGCTGACCTGTGCCAAACCCATCCCCAAATCACAATTAACCCACTTTATGTGTAACTCCCCCAGTTTATATACTGGGCATGACATTCTCTAGTGTGGAATATCCCTTTAGCCAGTTCAGGTCAGCTGCCCCAGCTGTGCTCCCTCTGAGCTTTTAATCTACTTCCTCAATACCAGATCATGAGACACCGAAAATTCTTGAGTCCTTGATTTAGAGTAAGCCCTACTTAGCAACAACCAAAACACTGGTGTGTTAGCACCGTTATTCTCATACTAAATCCAAAACACAGCATTGCGCCAAATACTGAGAAAAAAAATGAGCTCTGTCACAGGCAAAACCAGGACATCTGAGCATCATCATAATTAAACCTTTTCCACAAGTGTATTCTGCTTTCAGTGGAAATTGTTATTCACATCACCTTAAGAAAAATAAAATTAGATCGGTTACATGACATCAAACATACTGTATCAGATAGTGGGTATAAACTCTCTTCCACAAGTGGAGTATCTGGGTCATTGAACTCTCTTTCTCTCAAGTTCATTCAATGGCTATATTCCTGACTCATCCTGCCCTTACAAAATATTAGTTCAACTAACTAAACTTGCATTGAATATAATGTTGCCTATATGTGAAGAGCAAGTCACAACCCAGAGCACAATCATTTTACAGGTTCAGATTTCTTAGAGGAGAGATAGTTAACGGATACGATACTTAAAACATTGTAATAAACGTGAAGTGAGACTTAAAAAAGATGAGTTTTTTAATATTAAAATCTCAGATAATAAATGCAGTGAATGGGAAATTTCATTAGAATAATTTAGTACTAATATGGACAAATTCATGAGATATAAGAACTTAATCATTCACCTCTTGTTCTTACATGACTTCTAATGTAAACTTGATTTACTTTTCTTTTGTGTTATTCTTCCCAATACTGTAATTGATATTTAAGAGTAAAAACCATACAAAGAAAGAACCATAAATACACATATATTAACACAGTGTGATTGCAAAGATAGATAAATATTACTTAAATTTTACATAGCATTATCTGTACAACTAACCTTAGGTACTCTAGGAATTATATGCATAATTATTGCATCCATATTCCACTAAAGTATTTAGTTTGATTCAGAAAATTGCTGTATCAATTATGAACTATCATTTTTCTGGTCTTAGGTGATTGACTATGCCCTTATGTGTTTTTTTCTGTACTGCATTCAGCTACAACAATTGAAATTAGATTTTAGTAAATTATTTTTTTTTAATGGTTGAAATGTACTGTTTCATAAAGCATTATGAAGATATATATTTAGTCCACAATGTAAGTAATAGATGATTTGTAAAAGCTTCAATTTATTGTTCAGCTGCATTCTTATTATGGAAACTGAACATCCGAATAACAAAGGATAGTTTGAATAATAACACAATACTGATCCTAATTTTATATTATCAGTAATCCTTTTATATTTACTCAAATATTTTATTGTTTTCCAGAAACATGTAGGTTAAAAAAAAAAATCCATTTTGTATCTACAAAAAATAATTGTCTGAACAAGGAACACGCTAAAATATCCCCCAACTATTAATTGGGACTAAAAATTACAGCAGGTTCATTTCTCAGATTTTGAAATTTTTAAGAGAAATATTATCTGACAAATTTTATTATTCAGGAAACTTGAATCAAAATAATTAAACTCTGTCTGTATTTCTTAGCAAGAGCTTTAATGAGACTCAATCTACTTTTGTATCAGCTTCTATTGCACATACTGATTTCTGGAAAAATGTTAGAGAATTCAGAAATGAGATTTGCTGCTAGTGAAAAGGGCTACTCTAATTCATATGCTGATACATTTAGAGCCCCCCAAAAAATGTGTTTTCTAACCAATTAATTATTTCAGTAAAAATTGTCTTATACACTGTTTGCAAATATAGCATTGAAGCAAATCAAAGTATTAAATAAAACAGTTCTGTGAAAAACCACATGGATACAAATACAGAAATATGGATAGGAAATTACCTATTAGTGGCCTGAAAGTATGGAAATAAGAGCTAGAAGTAAAACTGATTGAACCGTGGTGTACATTTGGTTGAAAAAGTTCAATATTTCCTGATTAAGTCAATTGAGAATTTCAGAGAGAGTACTTTGGAGGTTCTATATAAAATCTGTAGATGACAGTAACCTAGCTGCAATTTTGCATAACATAAAACACAATACAGAGGAATGACTGTCTCAATGGCCACACAACATAATAAAAAAAGGAAACTGAAGCAAACAAATAAGATTGTATATCATGAAAACCCTCCAAATACTTCGTTTGTGTAGTTAATACTTCAAAATTCTAATGAATTGGTTATTTACAGGGGAATTTTTTTTTTTTTTCGTTTGGAGAAAATGTCACTGAAAGCACATGCAAATTTCTGTCCTTCTTCAATTTGAAGATTTGTATAATTGGAGTCCAGAATAAAAGTCTTGTAGTGAATCTTCTTGGAATTCCACTGTAGTACATTTATAACTGAAGGATCCCATAGAAGGAAAACTACTCAAGGAATGAGTTGCAAGGACATCAAAAAAAGAAATTTCATTATGATTTGAGTAACCTGTGAAAAACCTCTGAATTTCTACTCTTCCCTGTCTTTCCAACGCTGTCGGTAAAATTAGCATAACAGAGTCTGGCCTCCCAAGTGGTATTTCATGCCTTTTTCCTTTTCCAGCTATTCACATTTTCTTCTTTAGGCAATCCTCCAGGTGGTATTACCATGGGATGAGTCCTGGTAAAGACACATCATATTCATGGTGATCACTTCTCACCTGGTGTCACTTGCTTCTTTTTGCAGGCTGCTGATTATACCCTGCTCTGATTTGCATTGGATTAGTGGAATTTCCCTGTCTTTTTAATGGAAGTGAACATATGGCACGTAGCTTTAAAAGCGTGCTACCAAACATAATGAATGTTGGATTGACATTGTTACACCCATAGGCTTTGTTGATAAAGCCAAATATTTATGCACTATGACATTCTTTCTGCAAATTGTACTACTCAATGTATGATTCATGAAAAAATGGATCAGATAAAACAGGCTTGGCAAATGGCCAGAAACAAAAAAAAATCAACTAGCAGACAGTAGAATAAAATTCATGGTAAAGAAGCCAAGGCCATATCACCATTGCTAGAAAGAGACAATAAACTTTTTACTGATTTTTGAGAGCCTCGGGATTGAGGCTTGTCAGACTTGCACTGTTTGAACTTTTCTTGACCTACCTGTAGCTTTGTTTTACTTGATTTCCCCTGGGAAAGAAATTTCTCTAATTGACAAGCGGTCCACAGCTAATTTGTTTTACTTTTATTTCTCTTTTTATGGTCCAACCATAGTTTTATAAAGATAAAACAATTATTCTACATAAAATTGGATATTTATGACTCTAAAATCATGATGTAGCACAGAGAAATATAGACTTGGCATGATAAAAGAGACCGTGAGAAGCAGAGACACAGTATAAGCATAGCAGAGCACAGACCTGGAATGATAAGGGATGAGTCTCAAGCAAATAAGAATTCCAGTGTGTTTTGGTATAGTCTGTGAGCAAGTTCCAACTTCCTGCCCTTCCCTGTTCTCCATCACACGTCAAGATGTCTTAACCTATGTAATTTAGACCACTTCACTGTGACTCCTTTCTTAGATGTGGGACGTACCTATTAGTCTCCATGGTATATGAAATGATGCTTCTTAAGCTACTAAAGCAAGTAAGAATTTGCTAAGTTGCCATAATGCTAAGTATCTTAGAACTTGATAGATTCCAAGTTGTGCTTGACCTTGATTGATTTTAAAAATCATTATGGTGACTATCTTGTGGTGAATGGAAAATATTCTGGGTGTCAGAGACATACTGGAATCACTGTCTATACATTGCATGTCATAGAGAAATAAGTTAGAAATTTCAGATTAAATTAATTTAATTCCTTTATTGTTCCTTATTAAACTGCAAAGTTCCAAACACTTACAAATTTAGCTATAAATATGTATATATGAGGTACATATAAATAATTTATATATGTAGTTTTTCATATGTTTATACTTATGCATGTACAAGTAAACATATATATGTATACATGGATATGTGCCCAGAATTTCACATAGGTTGACATTTATAATGAGAGTTTCATAGATAAATATTATGGTCATAAAATTGTCCAAGCAATCTTTGTATTCTGTACTGAGAAGTCCTGAGAATTCAGAGCTTACCTTTTACAAATAATAATTGGTGATTTTTTTTAACAGTCTTTTGGTACTCTATCTATTAGAAGTGCAGAAGGGTTAATCCCACATAAGAGTTTTTTTCCAAGGGAGTAGCTGTACAATTGGCTGTGTAGCTATGATTTATGTAATATATAGCAACCATAGAATTATTTAATAGAATTTTCCTATACTGTGGAATAACAGCCACTTGTATAATGCAAAGTGTATTATTTTTATTGATTGCTGTAAAAATATATGCCAATATATTGCCCTGTTACCAGGAGAATTTCTTTTCCTGCTGCTTGGAAACTGAAGCACTGTTGTGGTTTAATCCCAACTGGCAGCTAAGTACCAGGCAGACTCTTGCTCATTTATCCCCCAACGCAGTGGGATGGGAAGGAGAATCGGGGAAAAAAAATTAAAACTCATGGATTGAGATAAGACAGTTGGACTATTGAAAAAAAGTTTAATAATAATAATAATAATTTTAAAAAAGGGAGAAAGAGAAAGCCCAAGAAAAACAAGTGGTGCACAATACAATTGTTCAGCACCCTCTATTTCTCTTTACTGCTTTCTTGGTGTCCATTTCATAATGAAGTTGTAAAACTTCATATGGGAGTACTGATATTGTGCCTGATACCAACTACAAATCATGTGTGTGGCACCCCACATTATAATAACACTTCTGTTTGTGTTCAGTTCTGCTTTTAAATATCTGGAAATTTCCAGTCCAGCTAACACAATTTCTCACATTGCAGGTATTCTTGATCTCTGAAGTCTGTTAAATGGAATATCAGTAGGTGTCAATCAGGGAGTCTTTGGTGTTCTTCCTGAAAGGTAGTGATACTAAATACATTACTACTTCACCCTGCAGGCTTTCAGTATACGTATATTATTTTGACAGTGATTTCCAGTAGCCCCTACTATGTAGGTTAAATGCCCAAACCCAGACTTCATGACATTATTTGAAGTCATGTTGAGTAATCTACAGCTTATTCTTAGACATTACTATATTAAACCTGTCATATAATGCAAAACCAGTTTTGACTTGCAGGCAGTCACTCCTTTTTTTTTTTTTTTTTCATTCTCCAGTAAAGCTAACTTAGGAGAACATTAAAAATAGAGTTATAAAACAGTGGCCTCAAACTGTTCTTAACGGATCTAGAAAATCCATGGTCTATTTCTTAGTAGAAAGATAAAAAAAATAGCACAAGATATTCTGTACTTCTTCTGCTCAATCACATCTAGAATTTGTGTGAATATCTCTCTCAGTTTTAAAAATGACCATGTATGTGCTCTGTGGTTCAGACATGTCCAAAAAGTTGTTAATTATTTTTGGTTTAAGAAAAAGAAAACTGCTGGGATAAATGAGGGGAAGGGATGAGTCAGTGGATCAGTTCAGTTCCAGCAGTGACAGGAGCAGCTCCTTCTTTTTGTCACAGAGTTGCCACAGGTTTGAGACAACATCATTGCTTTGCTCCAGGTTTGAGGCTCAGTTTAGGAGCTGGTTAGAATCAAAGAGTCCATAGCCATGGTTTTCTACACCTTCAGCTATTTATTCTTTTATTTGACTTGCACTAATGACATCATGCCAGTAGGCACAATTCCTTGTATTCCAATATATAATCATAATTTCCTGTTATTATAACAAGGCTGTCAGCTTTGAGCCATGGCCAGTAGCTTGGCTACCAAAAACTGTGCTCATGCATCTTGTTGCTAACAGTGGGCCAGTGCCTAAAGACAAGAATAGCAAAGGGAAAAATTCATTTTTACTGTCTTTTACCAATTAACTCTTAACTGTATCTACTATTCAGAAAAAGAAAAAAAAAGAACCTGAAATAATGTCTCAAATGCTATTATTATTAAAAGCAGAAGGATGAGTAGTTTAAGAACCCTCAAAGAAAACCAGCTCATATAGACCAAATTATATTTGAATGGGCTTTACTTAGACTGTGTCACCAGATGAACAATTATTTCAAATTTATGTTACAAAGTATTTGTTAATGGAACAAGGAAAACATTTGATCTTTGACGCCACCTTGAAAGAAGGCACCTTCATTTCAAAGTCAATAGGGAGAATTTCTTCAAGCATATATTAAATGAACAGGAAAAAATGACAACAGGAAAAAAAATTCTATTCAGCTACTCCTGTGAATGCAGAAAAGCTCAAATAACCTCTTTGTATGAGTCACCAAATTATGCTTAGGAAAAGAATTACAAAGTCATAGGAGACCAGAAACTACCTTGCAGCAGAAAAGAGGATATTCCTATAACTGAGGAAGAGTTGTATTCAAGCAAGCTAATTTAATAGCTCTTCCAGATAACACAAATATACAATTTTTTCAAGACCTGGCCAAAAATTTATTGACTTTTGATACAGTCATAATAATCTCTACTCTATTTTGTAGCTAGATCAGACTATAGAGGTTTTGCTGTTGATAATTTTCTACATTATTTTAAATAAGAATTAGAATGTGAACCATTGGAAGCTTTTGTTTTGTCATCCATGTCCTACAGATTTCATAAATTTACATAAAATGTGGATAATTTTTGTACAAAAAAATTATACAGACCAGGAGCATTCAGGACAACACGTCTTACTGAATTAAAGAAGTGATCACTTATATTTCCTAAGAGCTTTGTAGTATTCACCCCCCCTCNAGAATTGGCCTTATCAAAGCTCGACAGATGAAGTCACATGCATTTTCAGCTTTCTGTGATGATATAGATGGTGAACATGATAGGTTGCTTTGCATTCTAATATGATTTAGCTATCAAAAATACTTGTCATTTCTCCATAGTGTTCAGAAATGCAAGTCCCTTTCCTGAACTTTATTAAAACTATCATATGAGTGTTTTATTAAAACATCATGTGAAAGTGAAATCCAGCTTAACAGGTTTACTTACATCTCTTTGAATTAACAACCTTGATTTAGTAGAGCAAGAAAGAATTGTAATGGTTTATATTATAGCTGGAAAAAAAATAGAGTTTTATCCATAAGCTTCAAGTGCAGATGGAAAGACAAAACTGCTTTGAAACTGCTTTGACACACTTAAAACCTTTCACACATTGTGGCTGAGAAATGTTGACAATCCACAGTCATGTAAAAAGCTGAGTGAAATATTTCAGTGGTATTTTTATTAGCTTAATGACTCACAGATGACTGGTTATGGAGAACATTTGCAAAGTCCTGGAATTTTCATTACAATTTAACAGCTAAGGAAGAAGTTTAAGGTTGTTGTGACAGCGAATAGAACTTTAATTTATATAGGAATCTCTTGCTTTGTTATAATAAAAATAAAGAAATACATTCTTGCCATAGGCTAGTATATAAGACCAGAGTAGCTTTCATGCCAATATCACTTAAAAGGCATTAGTTCACTGTTTCTTCATATACTCACAATGGAAGTGAAATATTTATATAACCCAGAGAAACACTGTTGGAAGCAGACATTGATCCTTTTGAACCTTCACTCACTTTGAATTTCAACCCTCTCATTAGAACTGATATATATAATGGTAGACATGCAGAATCACAACTTCATTTATTGTCCTATCAAATATTTTATCAATAGACTTTAACCTTCTTGATCCATGTGAAAACTTTTTTTTTTATATATACAGGAAGAACATCTTGTTGTCATTTAGATATGCTAGTCTCTGTACCCTCTCTGTACATAGAATATACTTCTTCAAAATGTCTGAGGGCTGCTGTCTGTTTCTTAGCAGTTCTTTCAAGACCAAATTAAGTCAGGTTTTTTGGAAATTTTTTTGCTTTGTTAAAAACTTTCAAAGCTTCTGAGCGTTTCTGTCACCATACTCTTGATTCCCATTTTGTCTACAATTTTCATATAGTTCAGTGGCCAAAAAACCCAGCGTTCCAATTGAAACCTCACCAGTGCCAAGTAGAGCAGAATAATTACCATCTGTGCCTTACATTTTACACCTCTATCAAATCCCACTAAAATGACTTCTGCCCTAAGTCACTATGCAGGTTACGTGGATTCTAATAACAATTTTCCACATATTTCCTCAGCCTTTTTCCAGCACATATGTCATGCAAAATATTTCACTTTTACTATCTTTGTATGTGATTTTTCTTCTGCAGTTTATTTTGCTTCAATTTATTGATTTCTTGAGTTTCCAAAGAACATTTCAAATTCTATTTCTTTTGCTTAATATGAGTGAAAGAGATAAAGACAGACCATCAAACACAAGCTTTTAAATTGGATTCAACCTTCTTAAAAGTCACATTAAAATTATTAGAGGAAATATTGTAAGCTTACACTGTAAAACAACAAGATTGATGTTAAGTGCACTGTATTACCAACCTGCAAGGATCCCTATGGAAATCCCTAATGATTATAAACACATTCACAGTCCCTTTGGCTTACACTTGCTGAGTGCACTCAAAGCATAACCTATTTTCATAATCCTTGCTTCATACACTCTTTGAGGATATGCAAACTCTTGTAAGATTGTAGAATCCATTGCCTTTCTTCCATCTACTGTCAATATACTGTGTTGGCAATTACTGTAGATCCAAGATTTCTTGTTCATTTTTACCTCTGACCTGTAATGCTAGACACCTTTTGTTCCAGGATAGCCTTTTCTTCATATTGTCAGACTCCTGTTCACTGTCCAGACTGGCCTGATTCCGGACTTACTGAGTCAGGAACACATTTTCACCAAGTTTCACCAAAGTGATTTGGTATCTTAGTAAATTAGTTATTAGGCTCAGTGCTGTAAGATCTACCTATATATCATTCTCTAGTTATTCACAAGATGCTTTATGCCTTAGCTTTCCTTCTTCTCAACTGCTTAAACATGCTTCTGTTTTATACTTATTTTTGGTTTGGGATGGAGTTTCACTTCTGTCCCATGTTGTTACCACTATTGTTGTTTGTTTAAACTGACTAAAAATAAGCAGAAAGGTAGTTCTGCAGAAACAACCATTCTCAAAAGTAAGGCTGTATACTGCACATTTTTCTTTTTACTGGCATTTATTTCTTCCAGATGCTGAGACTAAAACTCTCTAATATACAGAAGCAGTACTCATGAGTAAAAAGTTTAGTCCTCTGTTCATCTGTTGTTATATACAGGCAAAATCATGCTGTGGTGTCCAGGAGCATTTCTTTGTACTGCAGGGAGAAAAAATGGTGTCTGTTCATGCTACAGAGGCATTTTATATGCTCCCCCATATCTGCCTTCAAGGATGCCACAACTTTTTCTTAAGTGCCAAGTTTCAAGGTAAGTGGGCATCGTAATTCAGTTCTGGAAATGAAAGAGAAATTTTCTTTTATTGTACAACAATGAAAAGGCATTTTGAAAGAAAATTAGGAATCTTGTAGAAAGGTAGAAGATTGTTATTGACAGACCACCATTGCAGCTGTCACCATAATCCCCTGATGTGCCAAATAGTCCTTGATTTAAACCAAGGCTTGAGTAAAGCCAAAAAAAATCTTGATTTGTGTAGCTGGCTGCCAATTCCTTGAATATGTCTTTACTTTCGCTCTCATCAGATGGAATGAGTAGGAAGGTCCACATTGTTCTGAGAAAATTATACCTTGCCTTTTTGTTGGATTTAAATGGACATATCTGGCACACTTCCTGCTCTGTATTTTCTTCATTATGCTTTTTCCTGTGTCCTTCAAGGATGTTTCCCACTTCTATATTAAGACCATTTTGTCACACACATTGTGTCGATTTAAGTCTTTCAGGTAAGCAAAGATTTTCTTGAAGGGTGATGTTACATTTAATAAATTGCTATTCTCTTACTCAAGTAACAGAGATGGTTTATGTCTTCTTTGTCTGAGCTACCTTACTATTTACACAGTCAGATTACAACCGACATAAATGTTAAAGATATGAAAATCAACTCTCCCTGAACATTCAAAAAGAAAACAAACAGCAAGTAATATAGAACATGACTAATTTTTCCCCTTTCACATGCAAATTACACCTTCTTTGGCATCATAGTAATAAATCTTTTTTTTTTTTTCTGATACTGTATGTTTCATTCTGTCCCACCCTATAACTCTATCTACTTACCAGACAGACTGGAGTCTGTGTTGATCAAAGATGACACATGAAAACTCAGTAAAAGTTTGAATCAAAAAAAGATTTGAATACTATTAAGTTAAGATATGAAACCAAAATGGAAGCTAAAAGTATTTTTATTTTTATTAAATCTTCACTTTCTGACCTCCTAAATGCCATTCAGAAATGATTTTTTTACTTTTTCAGTTTTCAGTTAACGTTACTCACATGGATAAGTACAGCTGTAGCTGAAATACTCTTTTTTTTTCTCTTCTTCACATACATGAATGTCTTATTTGTGTATTTTGTTTTTTTGTTCTACTGATTACTTTTTTTGCAAGTCTTGATTTTGACAAAACAAAGTAGAAAGTAGTCTTTAAGAGAATAAGCTTCAGGTCATGTAACCACCTCCAAGTTGCTGTGCTGCAGACTAAACATCTTTGTGATATAACTCAACATTTCTAGGAGAATGCATCTTTCAAGTGCCTGATGCTCATGAATGCAGTTATGATGTGATGCCACATGTCAAATACTAGTCTAGCACTTCCACTATGTGGTATTCTGCAAGGAGGTTCATGTCAAGAATTTAGAAGTTGAAGAAATTGAAACAGAAAAAGATGGAAGAACAGCATTGTCAAGAACATAATTGGATTTTTATTTTACAAAGTTTTCAATATGAGTCAGAATATTCCACATTCAAAGTAGACAGAACAATGTGCAATAGTTTGTCCCTCCAACTTGCTTGCCAAAGTTTCATGTAAGAAAGACTAATTTTATAAACTTGTGGAATATTTGTTAATTTGGTAGCATTCCACTAGACTCTGCAAGGGATAAGCTGAAATGTCAAATTTTAGGAAGACAAATTAAATTATATGAATTGTAGCTTTTGAATCTATTTTCAATCTTGAATAAAGTATAAGACAAATCAATGAATTTCTTTTGTAGCATGAGAAATCATTATAATTCTGTTATCTTTGAATTGAATAATAATGTGTTTAACACTTATTTTCTGGCTTCTCTGCTAGTTAAGTTTTTACTTTTAATTACTTATTCATGGCATTTCACTCTTCTTTCTTCTCTCCCTTCATCATCCATCCCTCCCACCCTCATCCCTCTCTTTGAAAGTGCAATACACCAGCTATTTAAATTAATAGGTAATTCTGCAAATGAGTGTAGAAGATAATATATAAAAGAGGGGAGAACGTAAAAAAATGGTATTTTATGAGTGTTCTATCAAACTTTGTTGATCATATAGTCCTGCATCCAAAATATGTGCTGTTTTTATTGGATAAATTTATACCTTTGTACCTGTAGAACATCTGTCAATTAAGTGAAAAATATTACAGCAAAGATAGGTGCTATTTTCACAGGAACTTTCAGCATGACATGGTTTAACCTTAGTTAGCTGGCTGTAGCCATTATATATGACAAATTACAGGTCATCAGTCTGCTGCCTTGTTTCTAATTTCAAGTTTTCCTAATTGCATTATTAAAGGACTCGTTTTTCCTCCACATATATTTTCATTACCTTTTCAGGACACTGATTGCACAAAGTGTGAGTTCTGTATACTCCCTTAGATAATGTATGCTATGCAGTACGTCAGACTGTTGTCCTGCCTGCCATCTCCACTTTTAGCATGCATGAATGCTCAGATGGAGTATGTTCTGAAAATGAATTACGTTATCTTGAAAACTGAAATGATCTGCTGAATTTTAATATTGAAAATTGTTTTCCTATGCAAAATGATGGTCCTTTAAAAACCACTTTTTTAGACCAGAATTCCTTCTGGTAGACATAGCTCATAAAATTAATTTTTATGAAACTGTGTTACTCTTGAAGTCATAGGAGAGTTTTGCCTGCAAATCCTGTTTATCAGCTTTTTCCCTGTGTCAAGAGGTTTGGATCCATAACACAGTTTGAGCAGAGCGGTCTTGTTTCTCTTCATTACTCTGTGTAGAGTCATCTTGAATTGAGTAAGAAATTAACAGTTTTGGAATTTTATGAATTCACAGATAACACTCTTTATCATCTCACATATTCATATACAAGCCAAGCACAATCATAGGATGAAAGACTACATTCTTGAAGGAGTGGCATTCTTGGATGAGATGGATTTCTAAATACACCTCTGCATTTAAACACATATTTAAATGACTGTTTGAATATATGGTGTTTAAGAAAATATTTAAACACTATTGAAATGAAAAATAAAATTTGAAAAAATCTTCTTTTGGTGTCTATGACTGTGCTGGGTTGCATACAGGAAAAAATCTAGACATTGACTGTGACTGGTATTTCAGTGTTGAGCATTCAACAGATAAGAAGGAGTTGCCCAAACTTTCTCAAATGGGATCAGGGAACTTATCTGTGTCACTGCAATATTGAGATCAGTGTCTGTGAGTCCTCACCAACCATTCCTGTGGGTAACACTGTTTAAATATGACATCCTCAATGATAAAACTTAGATTTTCGGGGTTGGAATACAATCACCTCTTTTGTTCCTGTTTTTCACTTACCTAAGCCTTGGTTTATTGTTTGTTTGTTTGTTTTTTTTTCCAGGGGTATTATCACTGTTTTGATTATAATACCTGTAATTACTGTGAAATCTGAACACATACCTTTCACAGAAATTGAGAACCGCCAAGCTGTGGAGTTATTTTGACATTCTGCCTTTGACCATGACTTTATATTGAGTAGCTTAAATAAGTATTTCCTAATAATTGCAAAATAGAGTAAATAAAAAAAACCCCAACACTAATCCAGTGGGTGCAAAAGTCATTCACAGCTGTCAGTGCTGAATGAAGGTTGTCATAGAAATTCATGTCTTAACTAAACCAGAACATCACATCTGTTTCTTCTGTTCCTGGTCTGTATTTTCTACCCTTTAGCTTAGTCAGCAATGTCCAGCACACCTTAGTCATTCACCAGGCTAGCACATCCAAGGTTTGTTTTTTTTTGTCTTGCCTCCCACTTCCATCCCCAATTCTCTGAGTTGCCTTTTAATTTAAATAATGTGTTTACTGCCCTTTGGGAGACTCTATTTCGGACGTCCAATGTTTCTATGTATTGCATAACTATTTCTCAGGCTTTTCAGTTTTTCTGGGTGGCAAGATGAATAAAAGCTGTATGTTTAGAAAGAGCAGACACATGATCAAATGCACAAGGAATTATGGGCCATTCTTTATTTTAATAGGCTTTATATTAGACTTTTTTAAAATGCATTCTCCTTTTCTAATTTCACCAAAAAGAAAGTATACTTTAGTTCTTGAGAGGAGGGAATAGTCTGTCTTTTTAGACAGTAAGCTTTTGAGATCTCAAAGCCAAACAGTGTATACTGACTATGATACTCATATAGGAACAATCAAATTAGAATTTTAGCCATGAAACATATTGATATTATGTGGTTTGTTATGAAGAATACTGATTGTAAGAAATGCTTTTAATTATTCATTTTCTGCAAGACCTTTAATTTTACTAATTAAAGTCAATTAAAATATTGTAGCAATTATTGTTATTTGCAATAAATTAAAATGAAAAATATCATATTTTGACTACTTAAGAACAAAACTTATGCTAGATATCAGAATGGCCATTACCGAAAAATTATTTCCCAAAAGTGAGTACATTCCTGGATGTAGATGTGCACTAAACTTCACCACAAAAGAGAGAAATACTTGCTGAAAAAACCAGCAATTAGTTAGTAGTGTTCATTCTACAACTACGGTTTCAGTGAAAATAGAACTGTTACCATGAAGCATGCCTTCCACATTTTTAAGAGGTTATGGAGATGCTACTAGATTCTACAAAAATTTGCAATGGTAAATAATTGTGAAATAATGTAAACTAGGGTTAAAGGTTTTTTTATAAAAACTGCCTTTGGTAACTGTCTTCCCTTTCACAATCTAATTACCTCACCATTTTTGAAAAATGTCTATCTAGGTACTGAAATGTTCTATTAGTTGAAAATATGCATCATAACTTCATAATAATAGGGCATCTTGTTATTTTTTTAATTACTTCACTGATGGCAACTCGGGGTGTGAATGAGCTGTTACTGGCAGATACTGTTACCGCTGACGTAAACGGGTTCAAGCCCATAGGAGGAAATTTTGACATCCTTTGTGAATGTCAGAAGAAAAGGACTGCTTTTAACAAAATTACTGCAGAAGGTTTTGTTTGTTTGTGGGGGTTTTTTCTTGTTTGTTTTGTTGGGGTTTTTTGTTTTTGTGTTTTGTTGGGGTTTTTTTGTTTGTTTTTGTTTTTGTTTTTTTCTTTTTCTTTTTTCTGAAAGGGAACAGGTCTTTACTGGGTTCAGGTTTTAAAATGGGGAGAAGGAAGAGGACTTGATGTTGATGTTCCATAAAACTAAATATTGCCCTAAGTTATGAATGAGTAGGCATCAACATTTCAGAAATTCAGAACGGCCACATTAGAAGTATCTACTGAGTGGGAAAGTAGCATCTACTGAAGGTATTGCCATTCTAAAGAGCACTATCCAATGCATGTTTGTATTTATATGGATTTTTAAAAAATTTAATTGGTCTGTTCCTTGGGATACAGGAACACACAAAACTTGTGCAAAATTTTGGTTCCAATTTGCACATTAATGAAAAGAAACATTCACGCATCATACATAATTTAAAACACTAAAGCATGAAGCATCTGTTCAATGCAGTTAGGACTGTCTGGTGTCCTCCACAGGCATATTTCTCCCTTGTACAACTAAAGACTATTGAGATAAATTGATGTTTCTTTAAGCAAAAAAGCAGGTGCTGGACTTTATTATGTTCTTTATAATTTTTTTGTCTTAAGAGCTAAATTTTTATAAAATATAAAAACTCCTTGCCATTTTTTTTCAGTTCTCTGCATGATATAACTGTCACAGCATTTTATAAATAAAACATGTCCATAAATACTTCATAAGGAAGATACTTCCACATAAGCTTGTGAATACAATAAGTTTTGTTATTAAAAAATCTAGTAATTTTTCAAAAATTTCATTACTTTTTTTTAAACAAAAGATTAAAAAATGTAGCAGTAAAAGAGATGAAATAAAACTGAAAATGTCTAATTCCATGCTTGCCTTCCATTTTTACAGTTGTTTATGCCTGCATATATCACATAGAGTATATCATTGGGCTAATATTCTTCAGTCCCAGAGTAAACAACATCTCCGTTTTCTGTCAGTGTATTTCAAAACCAAAGCCTTCAGAACTGAGAGAGCATCCTGTTCCTTCATCTTAAGGAGTAACTAAACCTACCTGTTTTAAGCAGTTGTTCATCTCATTGTTACCTAGTTAATAGCAAAATGAAGCATAAAAATATGAACAATTTTATCATTAGGAGATAGTGGATCAATCAGCACAATTCAGTAAATTGAAATAATTGAAAACAAGACAAATAGCTGCTAGGACTAAAGAACAATAATTAAGAAAAAGAGTAAGAATGACAACATGGAATGGCAGGCTGTATCAGGGAGAACAATAACTGGGTCATAGAGTTCCCATTGCAATACCATGATGAAAGTAATTTATAAGATACTTTAAAATCTGAGCAGGACAATAATAAGTAAAAGCAGAGACTTAGTAACACCTATGCTGATGTTAAGTAGGACTTAGTAACACCTTTGCTTTGCACACACTAGTGAAGCTATTAATGGAATAATGCAGTGTGTCCCCCACTTCCTAAAGAATATGGAAAACTGAGGGATGTAGAAAAAAGGAACCACCCAAAGACATGGATTTTGGGAAGCTTGTCTTATTTTGAGATATTTGATTTATTGAATTTATTAACAGGAAGTTAACCACATCTAATCACAGTCCATTCATATTGTGGTGCTACGTGAATGCAGCAGATAAAAATACACAATTTAAGGACTATAGTTAGGCAGATTTACCAAATAAAGTTGAAACCTTTAGCACACAGAGTTAGCTGCTGGAACAAATCTTGTATGATGGGCTTGGTTTTACTCACAGTGTTTAATTCAAAGTATATGTCTTTTTTAAAAGATAACACTTAAAGTGTTTGAAGTCAAACCTTAAATCTCAGAAACACCATGGAAATTGCTGAATGAATTTTTATGTCTCATAAAGTGTTCCAGCCTTCAAAATGATGAAAAACTCCAGTTAATTTTTGGATCATTCCTCAGTTGTTATTATTTCTACTGCTGCAGAAGATATCAATCTACCTAAAATCACATATGTATGATGAACCAAGAGTCAATAGTTTTAAAAAGAATGATGTAGAACAGATAAGAAAATAAAAAGAATTAATAAAATATTTTTATAGTCCTGTAACTTGTATAATGTAGAGACCTTTCCATGCAGCTCTAGATAACTTAGTTTACTTCCCTAGCTTTAATTACCAAATTAAAAATTAGAGATTTTTGACACTGCTGCTTTTACTGGCAGTGTAGACATAAACCTCCAGATTTATGGGAAAGAAAATCATATTGAATTAAATAGAAGGTATTTATTTATCATAAAATAGATGAACAAAGAAGGGAATATAGTGTTTGGGCTGTTTACCCAATATTGTAATCACTGTATCACTGTCTCAATCATAACCATAAATAATATTTCAAATTAATTTCTTTTGCATGCATGCCTCTAACCCTCAGGTAAGCATATTGCAGGTACAATCAAAAATATGCCAAAATAAAGACAGCATATTGTTTTTTGTTGCCACTTGCCAGATAAATTTAGGTCTAAGAGTCTAGGTATTACTACACTCTTGAAATTATGTAAGACCACTATAAACCACTGTAGTGAATACCATTTCTGAATAAGCAAAATGCAGACAAATGATAGGAAGAAAAGCTAAAGAACTTCCAATGTGAAATGTTGACTAAAGAAAACTTGCATTCTGTCACAAAAGAAAATGGTCAGAGAAACTCTAAGCAGAAAGAGGAGGAATGAGATGTTAGGTTATAAAGGAAGAGGCACTCATCTTTATTTCATAGGAGAGGAAAGGAGAAAAATGGTGCCAGGTTGTGGTTTTTTTCCTCTTGTTTAAACAATGACTGCTTTAGCTGGAGTCTGAATACATGAAAAATTTGCTTGTCAATAAAGAACATAAAATATTGATTAAACAGAAGTTAAAATGTTCAGTTTTCTTATTTAAATTATTTTTGTATAATCTTAGAATATCTCAAGTTGGAAGGGCCTTGTAGGGATCAAGCAACTCCCTGCTCCTTGCAGGACTACCTAAAACTAAATCATATGACAGAGTGTAGTCCAGATACTTCTTGATTGGACAGGCTTGGCCAGTTCCCTGGGGGCCAGTGACTGACAACCCTCTCAGTGAAGAATATATTTTGTTATCCTCTATCTTGCTAAAATTGTGTTCTGTGTTTAACCTAGTAAGTATGATTTTGGTTTGCTATCGTAAGACTCTAAACTTGCATTGATGTGGCAGTGCAGGTTTCAGGACTTGCCGGGGTCCCTTTTAGCCTTAGCTAATGTAATCCTGTTTTTGTGTTTGTGGTAGTAAGAAGACTTACGAGGGTGACCACTGTGTTGGAAATCTGCTGGTGGTGCACATGATTCTACCTTTCTAACTCATACGAAACACAGTTTTGCCTTGTCATAACAGAGTTTTAGAGTTCTGTCCATGTTGAATGTACCAAGCTAATTTTACAAATATCTAGCACACAGATCTCTCCTTGCCCTGCATAGAGACATTATACAACAGAAATTGATCCATCAGGGATTTTTGTACTACAGCGTTGACCTTGTGCACATTTATGCCTGTGTGTCAAGACAACTGTAGAAAAACACTGGGCATAACCAAAACAGGTCTTAGTCAGAAATCTGAACTATGCATTATGTAGTGCTTAAACATTTCCACATTGTCATTCTCTTTCCAAATGCTGTAAACTTTATACTAAATAACTAGGTGATAATCTAGTCTAGTCAAAAGCGTACTGACTGTTGAAAACTTGCTGCCACTTGCTTACCCCCTTGTCAAATTAGGTCATTTGCACTGTATTATTACATTCTTGCTCAGCGCTTCCTTTTCAATTAAACTTTCAAAAAAGTTAAGCTAAGGATTTGCATGACATAAGTCCTTGGAGAGTTGTTTCTTTGGATCCTGACATTGACTGATCAAGTACAGGATTCATTTACATAAATTTGGTAGTGAGTGTTCTGATTCAATGTCCTTCAAGCTGCCTGTTGGCATCACTTCATCCATTTAAAAAAAAAAAAAAAGTTTATTTGTATATGTTCTATTAACATTTAAGATGAATGCATGAACTTGTAATTTATTTCTTAATAATAGTTCAATAAGAACAAGTCTAATGATGATTTTACTTACTATTTGAAAAGAAAATAACTCACATATTTTAAAGGGGAAAATTTATTTCTAAAAGCAAATATTCCTCACAGAAGAAAGTAGCACCAGTTCTAATTCAATTAATTGTTTGAAATAATATGAAATACCAATAAAAGCAGGAATGAATGAAAGTGCAAAACTAATAAAATATTTCTGAACAAAACAGGAAATTATGCTTCCTGGGAGAAATACAGATCCATGTCACCTAGTTAAAGTCAAGTAAAGATCCTAGTAACTGTTTCAAGTAAAAACGAAAACACAGATGCCTGTCTTATTTCACTAGCAGTTTAGATAACAGTGTAATACCAACACTGTAACTGTAATTATGTTTAATAACACTCTCATCCTTATTTGAGGAAACCTAGCAGTGAGTCCTACTGTGTTGCCACACTGCCAGTCAGCCTCTGTCCTGCAGAGATGCGCAGGCTCTGCTCGATTCCACAGACCCTGTTTATCAATTAGGCTACCATCTAATAGTTAACTCATTTGTGAAAGTTATGAATAGGAAAACACTGTTGCTTAATGAAAAAAGTAATTGAGCTTGATGCTTAGCTCATGAGATGCTTAGCTCATGACCAGCACAGTTCTTACATCCCATTCATACAAGAAAGATTTTTGAGTGTCTCTTGGTTCAGATATGAGCACGAAATCTGCTCCAGACCTACATAAATACCACAAATATATAGGCAATTCCACTTGATATGCATCTGTTCTAGGAAATCAAAAGCAATGACGTGTGAATGTTGGCCATATTTTTCTCTCTAGGCTGTAAAGTACAAATCCTGAAAAATTTGCTTGATGAAACACTTTGACTTATGCCAGTTATTCCTTTGTTAAAATGTCTTGGTGCCTTTTTTTTTTTTTTTCTCCTTAATTTGTAGTAATTTTGTCATAGTACATTTTAATACTGAAATAACTTTACGTATACTATCTTTTTTGTAGGCGGACTAAACCAAATATTTAAGTTATACCAATCTCTTTTTTTTTTTTTTTTTCCTGTGCTTAGAACATAAATACTTTTGGTCTTCTTGATAGTTCTTTCTTGCTTTTGCTTCAGAAAACATTACTGAACTTCCCTTTGTAATGTACCTGTAAAGTAGAGAGATATTCTTTTAAAATATTTTCTCCACATCAGGAATGGGGAACTGAGACCACAAGGTATTAACTAAAACATACATTTGTGCCTTGGCCTCAGATTCAGTTGTGTTTTGGGCTCATGGTAAGAAAATGGACCTGTGTTATAAGTAAAGCTAATTTATTTTGAAGTTTGGTATCTGAAGTCCTTAATTCAACCTTATAGCTCCTTTTTTTTCCTGTAGGTAAATTTTATACTAATGATACTTTATATCCCAGCAGTGGATGGGTGGACTAGACCAACACTTGGTTAACTGATAGAGGCAATGATGATAATGGAAACCTTGTTATTGTTAAAATGAAACCAACCAACCAACTCTGTTCGTAGTGGAGGGGAATAGCACAGTCCCTAATCTGGCTACTTCATTTTGATCTCATGGCGCAAGGCATTCTGACACAAACAAGTTCACAAGGAGGTGATAATATTCTAAAGCAGTGTTTATACAGAGGCCTGAGAAAAGAATAAAAACTGAATTAGACTAATTAGTAGATCAGAACAGAAAAGAACATAGCAGAAAAGGGGTTACTTGACTCTTCCACTTCAGTGACTGTGCATTAAAAAGAAAACTTTCAGCAGCTGAAGATAGTAAAAATAGACTCAAAATTACTTACGTATATAGTAAGGTCAACTCGGGAACTCTTGAAGTTAAAAACACTACAGGCAAATTACCACTTTCCCCAATTTTCTCTCATTTTGGAAAGTGTAGCACTTAGAGAAAAAAATAAAAGAAATACAAAAATAGAAGTGGAAATTTTATCTTTACATGTTGGATGAAGCATAAGGAAGCTTGTGCGTTCTGAAAACCTTAATATGAATTCTGTTTAAAAAGAGTTCTTATTTTAATTAAAAGTATGTTTCCTGAAATACTGTTTATTTCTAAAAAAACCCAGTTCTTAAACTGTTTTGACACACGTTCATTATATATTCTTCAGTGGAATACTGAAATCTACACATACTAGAAGTAACCATTGTGAAATGCAAGCACAAGGGTAATACTGTGGAATATCAGTGACAGAAATAAAGAAGGGCTTATCTCATGAAAGTTTCCAAAAGATCTTAAATTGCATCCATGAATATGTTTGAGAATAGAAATTCAATTAGTCAGTAACACCCTCATCTTGAAACACCCAGAAAATTACTGCGTTCAGGGTTGTATGTGTGGTCTCAGCAGAGCCATATGGAGGGAGATGATCACCTTCCTGCTCTGTTATACTGCCATTTTGCATTGCAAGCTGGTGTTTAATTTGCTGCCCACACGCTACTCATTTGGGTGTCGGCAGCAAATGTGTTTATGCCAACTGTGTTTCAGTTTATTATTCCTTAGAGATATCTGCTTACATTTCTTGAAGCGAGATCTCAGGACTGAAGAAACTCGTGCTACAAAGACAACACAATGAAAACTGCAAATCATAGAAGAACAAAGGAAAAATGGTCAAAATGTATCTTCATTACAGAAATTTATCCTGGATAATTACAGGCACAGGAAATGGTGTTTGTCATGGATTCATGACAAATTTCATTTTGTAGGACTTTACGTTTCTTTCAAATCATCTGAGACAGGTACCTGTGTATAGATTTATTGTTTTTCAAATGATTTCCAGATCTGTTTTCATGGAATCCAGTGAATATTAATTGCCATTTTTTGTCATACTGCTGTGAAAACACAGATCATTGCCTACCAATCTTCATCAAGATTTACGATTATTTGGCATAGTGATCTCTACTTGGGGTTTATGGAGACTGCTGTTCTGAGAATTGCCAGTACATTATACCAATGCGTACTCAAATCGTACTGTTCATGCTATGACACAACCAACCAATTCAGGTAATGCCATTGACAATAAACTGTCATCTGTTTCAGTAATCTGTAAAAGAGCATCTAATGTTCTATGCAAATATATGTTACATTCTGTTGTGTTTACTATTTTAATGGTAAATATAACTAATTTCACATATTACAGCATATCTCACAGAGGAAAAATGGGAGGAAAAAGTCTACTACAGTAATCAGCAAAATTAGTTTTCATTTTTTCTCATTGCTTTTAAGAATTATCCAAAGAACTCTACCTTAGTGAACCATGATAACTTAAACATGACAAGAGTAATAATATTGATTTTATTAAATTACATCATGGAGTAATAAAGAAAGCAGTGGCCATTTATTATTGAGAGGCCCTCAGACTGAACACAATAATTTCATTTATCAGTTGATTACATAAAAAGGGAAGAGGTCCATTAAGAACCATGAGGAATTCTGGACCAGATTCTAGTTGCTATATAATAATGTAGTTACAGTACCACTAATGGAGCTACAATGACATATATTATTTTAAAATGTGGTTTGTTGCACACAAGACTAAAATCTTGTCCATGATAGTACATGGGGTATTATTTAATTCCTTCTTGTTACAGACACAGGACAATGAGGAAGGAAAGTAGGAGAAAAAATTAAAAAAGAGGCAATATGGCAGAAAGGGAAGAAGGAGGAAAGGAATAAAAAAAGGTGGAAATAAATAAAATTTAGAATGTTGGATTAGTTATTTTCTGGTTTAAGGTCAAACTTTTAAAGTAGAGGTACTTTTTTCATGGATAGTGAAGGATAACCCTTGATTTTGAAATTTGTAATTGAGATGAAGGTTTAATATTTCTTCTGCAGGTTGCAGGAAAAAAGCTTATGCACATCTTGAACTGACATTGTATGGTTGTTTAGTGTTTGCTAACAGCCAAACTCTGACCCAGCTTCCCTCTTCCCACTTCCAGCCACCCCAGCACTGGAACAGTAGAGAAAATAGGGAAAAAAGGAATGAAAAAGTCTTCAAGAATTAAGACAAAGACAAGGAGAACACTTAAAAACTGCTGTTGCAGAAAATCAGACTCAGCTTCAGGAAAATTGACTATATTTACTATCAAAATAAATATTTAGTTATATACTTGGATAGTAGGAAATAAAAAGGCAAACATTAACCCCTTCTTTTTCTGTCCCCTTTCCCAGTTTCATCTTCACTTCTTCAGTCCGGTTTCCTCTCCTCCCCACCCTACTGTGGCCACAGGACATACTTGGTACTCCCAGCAAGGAGTTGAGTGGCACAGCGAAAGGGACTTGTGGTCGCTACCCAGCAGTTTGTCATTCCTTGCTTTTCAAACCTTTCCTCTGTTCAAGTGCAGATCCTGTAGGAGACATAACATGCAAAGTAGATTCCAGCTAACTTGAAGAAGATAAACACAAAGTTAAATAGGGAAAATGGGGGAAATTAAAGATAATTTCTCAGTAAAACATAGTATAAAGAAAAAGAAGACTATTTTATGGAATGGAGGCATAGAGAAAGGAAGGGGGCAGTAAAATGGAGGCAAGACAATGGGAATTATAATGACGCAATGTACTAATCACACGCATAATTAATAAATGTAATATAGGCACATGGCAGACTAGAAATCTGAGAAAAAAAATTGTAATAATTTTAAATTAGTGGTTGCATTTGACTTGAGAATAACATCATTACAAGCATGTTTAACATGCTTTCTTTTTTGAAAGATGAAATCTGTGAAACTCTTAATAAACTAAGCAGCTTTCCTAAGACAGCTGGGGAAAAAAAAAATGGAGAGGTGATAATTAGACAAGCACAGTGGTTTGTCTGATGTAACCTATTGGAAACTTTAGAAATACAATAAAATGGTGCCAAAAGGACAAAGGAATAGAAAGCTAACCTTTAATTTACAGTTCAGAGCAATTAAATCTAATAGAAATGATGAAATATAAAATTACTGCACTAAAATTCTGAGGCTTTCTCATTAGGAGAAATAAACAAAATGTGTTATCCAGGATACTGTAGGACACTGTATCAGGAAAATTTCATTGAAACTCAGTCATATGTATATAGTTTCAAAAACTATGTGTTCTGTCATAATTTAATTCCATCTGGCAATGAAGTACCACACAGCCTTTTGCTTCCTGTCCCACTACCCCTGCCCCCTCTACCGGGGAGGTGAATCAGAAAGATTCTACTACTGACTCACTTGTCAAGCTGGACTCTGGTTTTAATTTTTAGGCTTCAGTTTTCCTATTTAAAGTATAGTATGACTTAAACTTCTACATGAAAATACTGCCTATCTAAAATGTGTGTGTGTTTTTTCTTTTTTTTTTTTTTTAACAAGAAACGATTTCTGCAAGGCCTTATCTTTTTGTTATCTAAGTAGCACAGTAAAAATAACCTTCCAGAAAACATAAACATGCACTTTTTGTAAATTGTCTACAGTGGAAAAAAAATTCCCTTTTTTTCTTGTAGTTTCATTTAATTTTCTCATGTGTTTCTGACTCATTAAGACTGGCCGGTGAAAATGACAACAGGTGCTTCTTGAAAGTTGTTCTGCAGAGCAAAGAAACAGGAGCTCCTCAGTGCTGATGTAAATCAAATCTATTTAGGTCAGCCACGTACCAAGTATTTAATATTGCTCTTTAAGTGTAGACATTTACAAGGCTGCATTAAAAAAGTTAGAAATTCTGAGGTTGTTTCCAACCACTCTTACTGAAATTATTGGTATTTCCCACATTATAAAATGAGATCAACGTGAGTACAGGAATAACTTCATTCTTTGAGACTAAGCGTGAATGAAATATACCAAAGGTTTTTTTTCAGTTTGGAGCAAGGCTGCTCCAAAACCAGGGCAGTAAAGCAACAAATTTAAATAAAAAAAAAAACAAAAAATGAAAGTGTCAAAAGAAAAGCTATGGAGAACTCCACCCCATTAAGCAATTACAGAAAATGAGAGAACTTCTAAAAGCAGAATACCTGCCTACTTATTTACATTGGCATTTTGGAATGAACAAAAATAATAACCATTTGTGAATAGTTTAATGCCTTGTTTATTCAATCATGCAATCTCATTTCTTACTTTTGATTGCTTTTTCTGCTCTGTGGTTTGTATGTTCTGTTGCTGCACTGTAGATTCGGGAGAACAATGTTTGTTGCATTTCCTGAAAAAAAGTGTCAAGTGGCTATTTTGGGGTTCAGTTTGCCAGTTACATGAGGGCAAATCAAGGGTTTTACTGAACAGACTCCAGCTGTGCAGAAATACCTCCCATATTCAGCAGTGCCCTGAAGCTGTGTTTAACTTTTTTTAAGGTTAAACATTTTTAAAAGGTTTGAACATTTATTTAGGTCCCACGGAGAAGTGATTTGCTGGAGTGTTTGATTCTGCCTTGTAAACAAAGGTGTCTAGTGCCATCTGAGATGACCTGAGAGATTTAAATGGGACTGACATGTCTGACAAAGAGCCTACAGGAGATGTGTGCCACTCTGGACTCATAGATGGACATCAGGCAGGATATCCCAAAGCAATTCAAATAGATGTTGACTTCTTGTCAACAGGGAGTCAGCAAGGAGCAAATGAATTGAACCCATTGTGTCAATACCTTCTACACTGAAATTACATTTACGGCGAGGCTTGGCTCTCAGCACTTTCATATACATAAATGGTGTGAAATGTGGAAATGTATGCTTCTGAAAAACCCCCTATTTTTGTAAAATATACAGAGTGACAGAATATGAAGGTGTGAAGGAGAGTAATTTAGAAAGATAGGCTAATTCTGTACAGCTGAAGTGTTTCAAAGGTTGCAAGATTTGGGATTAAAGGGAATTAACCACCAGTGGACAAAGAAATAATAATCCCCAAAGCAGTTTTAAGGACTCAGAGAAAAGTGACATAGAGAGGATGTTAAAATGACTCTAAACTGCTGCTATTACCATCCTGATGGAATGGAAAAACTGAACGTTAATCCATCTCCCCGGGACAGACTATTACAATAGCCCTGATGAAAGAGTCTCAAACTTAATTTTTAATACAGTTTCCTTAAAAACAAATTTGGCTGTGAATTTATGAGTACCAGTGCATCATAATTGTTCCTTTCCTTTGGCTGCTCTGAGGATGTTGAAGGAAAAAACTCAGCCACTGAAAATATTAAAATATTCTTTCTAAACCACATCAGGTAAAATCAAGGTGTTAAGAAACAAAAGGTAATCAATGAAGACTAAGGGCGTTTTGTTTTATTTTTTATTCCCTATGACAACTGCAGCATATTTTTTTAAAATAAACTCAAAGTAGGCAAAAAAAAAAAAAAAAAAAAGAGGCATTTGAAGAGGTTTTTGGAAAAAATGATTTTGTCTTTTTACATTAGTCTAAATTTTGTAGCTCTGTATGAAATAGGTTTTCTAATTTATTGGTGAGTTCATCTCAGAAATAGCAACTGCTCACGTTTCACATAGGAAATGGTAGTGTACAACATTCTAGTATTTACTGATGACCATAAAAAATGCAACATAACACCACTTAAAATTCTATGGTAATTTATATCAATGAAGTGTATGCCATGTATTGTTCAAAGGCAACTGTAAAATATGCTGTGTTTGTTACTTTCTTTAAAGACCAAGTTTAAAGAAGAAAAACAAAATGAGCTTCAGCACTTAGAGTGTAATAGAAAATGATATTTTGAATACTATCTGTCTCATAACATCACCAAAGAAGACAAAATGAATTCTTTAAGTTTCAAAATAATTTGCTAAAATCTTACTAGTTCAACTTAGTAAAGGATAAATGGTGGAAAAACCATTCTGATATAATGTACTTAAAATTATACATCCTTAAAAAAAAATAAATATATATATATGTAAAAGGACTTTTAAAACTGAGAAATCAATTTTTTTTTCAATTACTGTAGAGTTATATCCTTCAGAATTGCTCTGAGTAGTTTATTCTTTAGTTCTGTCCAGATCCAAATTTACATTTTGCCTTCATATTCTACAATTGCAAACTTTTGACCCTACAAAGGAAGAAATGCTTCTTAGTTTCTTTCTGTGCAAACTGGTTTATAGGGCTATGGCAGATCAGATGTTACATCAAGCGTTATTAATTTTGTTTTTGATTTTTATTGTACATATTTGAATTCTCCTAAATTTTCTGGGATGCACAAACGTAAGCTAAATTTTCTTTAACTTATCTGTACATGTTATAATTTTCAAAAGCAGCTGTATGAACATGGGCAAAATCTGTTTAATGTCCCTGACTAGCCAATCTTTTGCATGGTTGATAACAATTTGCTAATTTGGTACTCTGTGTTTAAAAGGCAGGCTTTGCAAGATTGTTCAATTTAGCTGAACCTGAAACATCTACACAGGGCTGAAAACAACTTCTGTTGCATAAATGCAGAGAGATTGAGAAAATTCTCAAAAAAAGGTAAGGAGGAAGAGGAGGAATTTTTTGATGCAAGACCACCCTTCAGGGACAGAAGTGTGGTACAGGATAGGGAGGTGCTCACCTTACTGCCCTTTCCAAATGTTGAGGTCCTGAGCTCACAAATAAGGTTGTCTGGCTTTCAGCCTATTGGGAGATCCATTGCAGTCCTGAGCTTGGGGTTACCAGTCCGTGCTCCAGGTGTGCAGTAGGATGCAAGTTTCCAGCTCCACCACAAAGCTGCCCTGCCTGCCTGCAAGGGGTCCCCTGTCTCCTGGCAGCCTTGAAGAGCAAGCAAGCCCAAGCAAGGGAGCTGCCGCTGGGACACCATATTCTTCTGACACTCCCACTTTCTCCTCAGTGCATAACATTGCATAAACTTGCATAAACTAAGTCTAGAAACCACAGATGGCTTCAAATATTATTACCCTAAATGTATTTCCATAGGAATCAGAAGCAACAAACTACTCCTGTATGTAATGCTTGCAATTCAATAGTTATAATGTGAATTTTACTATGTACGGGGTTATGGTTGCAAAAATTATATGTATTTATATGGAAAGAAAAGAGAAAATAAGATAAAAATTCTTATGATTAAAGTAAAAAAAGCTAACAGAAATTTTTTTCATGGCCTGTGATTCTGTTCTTAACAAAGTTCTGTCCAACAATATTTGTAATGCTATTTCTTTGCCTTAGAGAAGAAACTTTAAGCCATATTTTCAGAATGTCGGGGTACTTTCACTGCATTTTAAACTAACTGAACCTGTGCTCTGAATATATACTGATGTATTAAAATGCTCAAAGTGCTAAAAAAACAAGCTCATACTCTTCCGTGCTTAACAAGCAAAATTAATGCAATTTTTTTTCTCAGTTTTGGTTTGCATCTCTACTTATAAACACAAGAAATGGAAAACTAGTACCACCTAATTACAGAGTCATTGTGGAAATGCATTTGTACATATATAGGAAGTGTTCTGATGTTATAGTAGTAGTTTTTGAAAAGTTTTTTAAAAAACACTACAAATTAACAATTTTGTATGAAATGCAGTTTACATGGTAAATAAGGTCCAGTTAAAAAAAGGTCTTAAAAATGCTCACAGAAAGAGATACAAACAAAATTAGTGTATGAGGTGTGATTCAGTTGGGAAAAGCAGTGCAGTTGCATTCGACAGACACACAGGAGGGAAGAATTCAAGTTGGGTTATGAACTTCCCCTTTTTTCTAGCTGTTTAGAGTTCAACTTTATCTTACAGATGTAGAATCAAGTAACTAAAATTAGTACGTAAGTGTGAAGAAAGTAAATAAAGCTTTTTGAAAAGGGGCTATTCAATTAAAATTATTGTTTACTGAAATATTTTTCATGGTTTCTAAACCCAGTCATCTGGCAATATTAAAAAGAAAAGAAAAGTTGACTCTCCCTTATAAGGTACCAAATTGAATTTCAAAATCATAGGATTGCCACCTGATTGCTTGAAGTTTGAACATTATTTCAGTTACCAGCAGTCAGCTGTATAAAAATAGTGTCCTTAAATCACAGATCTCTATTTTTTTCTGGGCCATTTTCCCCTTAAAATTGACTTGACATTTAAAACATCAGCTTTTTCACAGTGTGCATCCCATCTGCAATTATGCTGCAGCCCACTCAGCCACTTAGCTCTGTCCTTGCAATAGCAATAAACCTGTTAAAAAAACACATGCCAATGGATAAAATGGATAGCAAGCCAGAATGCACACAAAAAGAGAAAAGGATAGAAAGAACAAAAGAAAAAGGATAAATCATGATGACTTTTTAAGTAACTGGACATTGTTCCAGACACCCATTACACCATATTGTGTGCTGTATCGTATCTGTACAAGAAAGGTATATTATATAATGAAGTTTCTTCCCTGCTTGAGTAATTATAGCATCAACAGCAATCAACCTTTCTGTCATGGAACAGCAAAGTATTAACAGCGCTTGTGCTCTTTGTCCTATCTGGATAAAACCTTATGTTAGAGAATGAAAATAAAAGGTCTAGGCTACCCTGCTTGTAAATTTTATTTGAAGAGTAGCCATTTCAAAGACTCTAAATAAATGATTCATGAATCATGGTAGTTGTATTTGATCAACCTGTTTAAATAAAAATTTTATACTCATTCATTTTCTGGAATTACTCCTAATTTACAGTGGCATACTGAAGAGCATGTTAACCTGCAGTGTATTCTAAGGTCATGTGCCTAAACAAGTTGTAGTACTTGGAGCAGCCAGTTTAAAGATTTTTTTTTAATTTTTTATTCTGCTGAGACACCTGTTGTGTAACTGATGGGCAGATATAATCTCCACTTTACCTGCTTGCTTCTGTATTGATTTATAAATTTCATCATGCAATTCATGCCTTCATATAAACTGATATGGAAAAAACTGAAAATGTAATTCCAAGACAATTTACGTACATACAAGCCCATGAGAAATGCCAACTTTAAATCTTTAATTCTGTGCTTTCTATTTGCATTCACCTACTAAAGAAACTTTAATATTTTCAATTACTGTGCCATTTATAACCTTTTTTTTTTGCATATGCTCATGTATTTTCAACAACCACCACCATCACAATAATAATAATACAGTACAATCATGCTGAATTCTTTATCTCAAAAGAGATATTTTGTGCATCTCTGATCAAGTCAGCATACAGCAGTTTTCATGAAATCTGTAGGAATTCAGGCTGAAATTTCATGAAATCTGTAGGAATTCAGGCTGAAATGTGTTTGGAATTCACCTACATGTTCAAAACCTGAATGGTAGAACCAGATAAAAAAGAAGAGGTATGTAGGAAATAAGAAACTAGTCTAAACTGAAAAGAAACCATACATCAATTTTGTTTTCTGCTCAAAAGTTTTAAAATTATGTCTGGCTTTATTAAAATCTTGAAGAAAACTCATTGCAAGCTAAAATACTGAAGAAGAACATCCCTAAAGTGCTGCCAAATAAGCATGAGTTTTCTCTCTGTAAGTTGCTTGTCTAATTCAGAAGTTGGTGGCAGACAGCCAAACTTTCTTCCTCGATGTTAAGACTACACCATAAAATATCCCTAATGTAGTTTTCAACTGTTCTGTTTATCTCCCTGGGGATAAAAGAACCCACTGTTTTGAAGTGTCAGATTTTGTACTGTGTTGCAGTGAGTTATTTTTATTTATCTTCCATTCTATATTTTTCCAAGGCATATATAAAAGTAATCTTCAAAGAACTATTTCTACTATTTCAGAGTTTTTCATATTTAAGTTTTGTTTTGAAGAATCATCTGAAAAAAAATAGATATAGCTTATAGCTTGGTCCTTATGCTCAGAATATACGCATCTTTTTTCATCATTATTCTTCACCTTTTGGAAGACAAAAGGAATCTGTCATTCTAAATGTGATTTTAAGTGGTACTGCATGCTGCTTGAGAGAGAAAGTGAGTCACACTCAACTTCAGCTTCCTTCCTATGCTGTGTAGATAAGAAATATCCAGGTTGTTTCCTGTTTAATTGTCAGCAAAGATTTGAGGATACTGAGACCTGAGGCCAAGTCCCTCCCATGCTTAGGCTCTCCCCAGTCCAGCCGCAGAGGTAGGGCTGCCAGCTGCTCCAGGAAAGGAATTGCACTGTCCTGAAGGCATGCCAGAAAACCTGCAGATGCACACAGTATGCATATTACAGTTTACAGTAAAATATATGACTGGCATGATGTCCTTTTGTGATCCCCAAAAAGTGACAGATATGTTGCACACAGCTAGGCAGTTCTAACACCTAGGGACCTATAGCACAAACTATCCTTAGTCATTTATTTTCCTTTCTGAGCATGGGAGATTGATAAATCAGAATTTAAGTTAAAACTCCAAACCAAACAAAACCCCAAAATCATATACACGGAAAAGTTCTTCCTCCTCAATTTAAATGAACAAAATAATACGATTCTTTAAAATTGACTTTTTTTGGAGAATCTTGAATCTGAATTTCTATCAGAAAATCATTGAAGTAGGAACTGCTGAAACATAAATGCCTCTTTTCTGGTATGTAGAAATTTTAGCTGCTTGTACAGCTGAGCCCTCCAAATCCCTTCAGCATACATTTAATTTGAAGAACTACAGAAAACAAAAATAATTGCTCTCAGAAGAACTCACAGATATATCTAAGAATCCATGAAGTGGTTTGCACCATGAAATCCTAGTCTTTGGCTAGAAGTCAGGGTAGAAAATCAGTGCTTATCTGATTCATCAGTGACTTTGTTTGAAATCTGAATAAGCAGCATAGATATGACTCATGAAGTGGATTTCTTCACTCATTTGTAGGCATGTGTTTAAGTGCACATAGCAGAGCTGGTATAGAAGCACTGATCTTAGCCTCACCTCTGTAAAGTTGCTTTGGGGAAACAAGTAGGACAGAACAATTTTGGGAATTATTGTTAAAATTATGGAAGGACTAAAAGGTGGAAAAATACAGGTTTTTCTGTAGCAATTGTTAGGAAACATGATATAGCTATTATAAACCATGATATAATACTCTCTCTTCTTATTTAGCCTTCTTTTGCACATGTATTTTTAAAATTTCACTTTACTGTCTCTTAAGTGTGCACAGATAGCCAAAAGCAGAATTATTTTAAATATTTTCTTTTTCTATTTTATAAAAGGTGTAATTATAAAGACCTTACTAGAAGAATTTATATAAAATCTGAAATTACAACCATATCCTTCATTCTTGAACTTGGTGAAATACGTTAACACTCACTGCAGAGAAGACGGGGAAGCTGAACTGTGCTTTGTAATAATAAATTATTAAACTGTCCCCTTGCAGTTCTTCCAGGTATTGGTGGAAATGATTACCAAGCTTTTCTGGGTTAATGTCATTTTCCTTCATGAAAATGGCTTGTTTCTCCTCTGACTTTCTCGCATTCTTATTTTTATGTATTTTCTAGGCCAATAATTTTTGAAAATTCTTCCTTCATTTGCTATTTCAATGTATGCTATTCCCCACTGTGTCATTGTACTTCTCTCTACTCCTGTGCTATGCTGTCCTTAGGCTAACATGAATAGCATTATGTACATCTCTGAGGTTAGATACAAATCTAGACTAACATCTTTTTGCGAACATGGCCCGTGACATCTCTCTTATGTCTGTTCAAAATGTTCAGATATGGTAGGCTGGTATAAACTTATCACCAGTGTCCTAGTTATAGTGGCTGGGATCAGTTTATCCCTGTGTGGGTATAACTAGAACTGTGTATTCTATAACCTCTCTGCCATTTATCATGAACTGTTAACGATGCATTGTTTGCAACAGCTGCCCAGGACACACCTGACACCTCAGGCTATGAACTGGGTGTGTGAGAAAACAGAGGTAAGAGGGTTCCCTGTCTTCACACCAATGATTCAGGTGTGATAACTCCCCTCTGGGAGTCATTAGCAATTTTCATACCCACCCTGAGGGGTCATGTCTGCTAATGGGCCATCAAGTAGACCAAGATATTCTGTGACTCAGTGAGTAAATTGCCCATTGTGAAACCCTTCACCCTGGGGGAGGTACTGGGCGTTCCCATCTGAACCCAAGCATATATAAGCTTGGGGTTTGGGGACTTGGGGGGACTCACTTGTCAGATTGAGAGGAGGACCGGGACCTCAACAGGACTGCAACTACCAATCTTCTGGAAGGAAAACAGGTTTTCCTTTTGCTTTGGACTCAGGGGGACCATGTGGTGCTCAGCACAGGGGCCGGTGAGCACCATTCTGTTTGTGCCCCAGGGGGCTGGGTTGTACAACTGGGTTTTGTGGGCTAAAATCAGTTTTCCTTTGTATCAGTGTATCTTTTTTTTTTTATTTATTAAATTGTAGTTCTGACTTCTAAACTCTTTAGAGTTGGGTTCATTTCTCCTGCTGGTTTACTTTTAAACCAGCACAACCAGTTACTGTACTACAAGGAATAGTGCATATTCTCACACCAAAAGGTACAGGGACATACTTATCTCTGTATTTGACACTTGCGTTCTACAGCTAGTAAAGCTCCTTTGATGAAGAAATTGACATCCAGATGCACAGACATTTAGGGACTAAATCCCATTTGGTGCTTAGATGATGTGATGGAGAATGAAACAGTGTTTGCTGTTATAGGAAAAGTATTGTGAACCAGTCATTTCAAACACACTGAATCCACAGAAAGGGAGAGCCAAAGTCTGGTCTTAGGCAAAAAGTAGTGTTGAACTATTTGCTTCTGCAATTTCTGTCAAATGTAATAGTTCACAAATTCATGTGGACTAAAAGGTTCAAACGCAATTCACAGCAAAACGTGCCACTGAGTTACTGAAGGGAGAGGCATGGCAGGGAGTCCCAAGGGAAGGCTATGCCCCAAAGGAAGGGTACCTGATGGCGAGGATGGCAGCAAGGCAGCTGGAGTAGTGGACTCGCCTGCAATGTGTTAGCATGTTGAATAAGGAAAATCAGGACCAGAATCAGGTTTGGAAACAGGTATCAGGGCTAGTCTCAGGCAGTGATAATTCAGCAAGTTTGTTGTGATGAGTCAAGGCCATACCAGAAACTCATGTCCAGGTCTGGGTCATGGAAGGTAGAGTGACAGGTTCAGATGTAGCTATCACAGCTGTGGTGCAGCTCAGAACCAAGCCAGAAAGCCTCTGACTAAACACAGCTCCTAGGGAAAAGGAGATAAAGACCCTTGTTTCTAGCTCACTGACCAGCAGTCCTTATAGAAGGAGCTGATGTTGGCCTCAGCTAACTGAAGTTCTAAATTTACCTTAAGTAAACTCATGGAACAGGAGATGCATTCAGAACTCTGTCAGTAAGAGTTTTAGCCTCTGCTAAGTCAGTGGATTGTTTAGTAAATCACAGAAGGTCTTATCAAGTCTAGAGAGTATCATTTGTATATCTGAAGAAGACCAATACTTATTTTAATTAAGAAGTGCAGCCAGAGGAACTCCTGGATGAAACTGGATAGCCTAAACTCCCCAGCTGAAATGAAAGGAAAACAGGTTGAATGAGTTAACGAGCTCATCCAAGATGAATATCTGAGGGCAGTCCCTGAGGGCCCAGTCCGGAAATGTGTTCTGTGAGAGAAAGCACATTCTTTCTTATGGATGGATGCTTTTATCAGAGTCTCCAAACAGAAATGCAGCATGAAGCATGAAATTGTGACTGCCATCTTGTAAGAAGCAGGCGTCACATCAGCTATGTGTGAGAAAAAAAGATATCTTTCTATTAGGTAATCTTGACATGGTCAAATCAAATGTGACTTTTTGTTTGTTTATTTGCTTTATTTATTGGTGTCTTTATAGTTTATTTCCTCTCTCATCTATTCTATCTGATATGAATAAATGTTCTTATTTAATTTTTGCCTTAGCAAGGATATAATTTAATATTCTTCACCTTAGGGATGCGGGGACTAACTTGGGACAAATCAGCAAGGAAACAGGAACTCAAGTAGACAAGTAGACCTTTCACTGTATCAAAAGCTAAGAGTGATCAAAAGAACTATATTTTTTTTAATCACTAAGAAGATTCTATGGCTCACCCAGGAAAAGTACAAACTTTTTACTTTTTTCTTTTTTTTTTTTGTAATAGAAATAAATATTTTTTTCCAGAAATAATTTTATTATGAAAGAACATATGTCTTCCTTGCACTCTGTTTTTCAAGTTGTCTTTGCTATTTCTTCACATTGTAACAATTCCAGAGAAAAATAAAGTGATATTCTCATATATTTTTCTGAAGACATAGGGATCACAGAGAAGGATCTGGCCCATCTTCAAAAGCAGACCTGCTTCTTAGTCTGCAAGTGCTGTATCTCAATGAAAGTGATACATTTATAACATCTCAGTGACATATATGAGTGCATGAGGCAGAAGGGGACTGATGTTCTTCACTATTTGGAATCATTTAGGACATAAGAATTATGTCATCTCACTCCAAAAAATGTTCTATCTCTATTAAAAAAAAAATAGGGAAATGTTGTCTACAGGATGAGTTTGAATTCATATAATAATAGTAATTAATATTTGAATGCCAGGGCAGATCCTTCCCTCCTTTATTTTATTTTTTTTTTCCCAGAAATAATCCTATATGAAAATATGAGCACTTAAAAGAGTTAATTATTATTTAAATTTATGAAATCCTATTCAGAGCCTAACCTGCAGTAAACCAGTAATGGTATCACACAATACACAAAGTAAACTATTCTCAACCAGTTTCTGAGGTAGACAACATAAACAATGCTAAAGATCCAAATGTATATTCTAGGCTCTGGAAAGAATTTCAGTGTGTTTCTGGACATTCCATAAGTACAGTGTAAAATTTTAACTAGGACTTCAATTTAGAGCAGTATAATCATAAAAATGCAAATTTACAAAATTATGGCTTATACACAGTTGAATTAGAATAGACAATGAGGAAGGACAAGCTTAAAAAATTATGTTGTGTTATACTCTTCTATTGTGTTAGCTAGTACAAGCAGAACTGTAGCTAATGCCATACTCCTTCATCACTGCCTCTTGTAGGCTGGAGCAGAGGCACTGAGGCACTGTGGTACAGAGCCACATACTTGGCTCTTAATCTTATATGTGATTATTTACACTTGTCAATACATTCTATAGAGTGCTATTTTCAAACAGTTTGTTGTGACTTGAAGCCTTCATTACATTGGTCTTTATGTTGTCCCACAAAGCCTGTTCCTGGAAATATATTAGACATTTGAATTTTTAAGCCACTTTGACAATTATATTTCCTCCTGTTGGTTAAATTCAAACTATTTGCCTTGACTAGACACAATTTATGTTGTACGTCTAGACATTTAACCTCTTGGTTTTTTCATCAATTTAAATTAAAAAGCAGTTTTGAGAAAGAAAATAGCAATAGTGAATCTCTAATGGATTTTGGTGGGGTTTTTTGACAAACAATATTGTAAAATTCATGAAAATTTCATTTGAGAATCACAATTCTGAATATGTGTAAACAACACTAAGTCTGAAATGCATACTGAAGAGGTTATTTTAAATTTAGAAGATGATAGACAAGTGGATAGCTCCTATTTAAACATTCAAAACCCTTAACAGGATAACATAATGTACAGGATCTCATTTTCTGTCTTGAAAACATAATATACATAGATGAAAATAAAAAGGCAAACAATTTGTAAAAAGGAAAGAAAATATCTGCAGTTTTACTGGTCTTTATTACCGGTGAAGTCACTGGAAAATATTTGTTTAATGTAACTGTCATAAAATGCAAGTTTTAGGAAGAATGTATTCAGAAGAGCAGACAGTTACATGTACACTAGGTTATTCTCAGCTCAGTCTTTCTCATAATTCTGTCCATGAGTGGGACATATTTTGATCTCAGGGGTATCAGTAGGTATCCAGAGATACTGCTTCACTCAGTGCTGCTATGCCCAGCTGATACTGGTAGTACTGTAAGTCTTTAACTGTGATTCCTATCTTACATAAAGTGTCAAATGCAAAATTTGGAAAACCAAACTGCAAAGTTCAGAAATATATGTTAAATGAACTCAGTAATAAAACCGTTAGACATATTTCACCTACATTGAATTAATCTTTTCTGAATACTTTTTCTCTACTCTGAGAGATTTTTTTTATTTCAGCTCTGGTACAGATGATTTACTATAGACTTGTGCAGATATATGTATAATGGTGAGGTTTTTCTTCTTTTATGTTTTTTATTTACAATTTTTAGAGAAACATATTCTCATATACATGCCAGAAAGAAATCTAGGAAATAGTAATGCGACATATTATGGTGGGATATATTCACTCATATATCTTGCACTGTGAAGACATTAATCTGAGCTCTTCAATCACAAATGGCTCTAGGCCTAATTTTATCTCTGTACTGGGTTGTAATGTAGTGACTCATAAATATTTGATTTTTTGATTTGGAGTAATTATCTTTCAATATCCTCATAGGCCTCAGAGAATTTGGAAATCTAACAAAACCTCCCTCTCGCAATGACAAGGTCTCTATACCTAATCTTTATCTAGTCCAATTGTGATCCTACCTGTAGCCTCTAAATATTAAACTATTCTTTGTGACTTGAATGTCCAGCTTAATCTTGTGGGGTTTGCAGAACACTGCGATAAATTGAAGTCTGTCCCCCAAATATATGCTGTTTCTAACTTTTAACAGACTCTTAATAGTAACCTACTGTCGCAGCTAAAATACAGCCCACAATAAAGCCTTTGCAATGTCAAACAGGAGTCTCTAATTAAGCCTTTGCTAATTTCACAATAAACTTATTCTATCTCTTTTACTCCCAAGACTAAATGTAATAGTACCCTCAATACTAACTATAACCTCAGTGGCACATGAGGAGCAAGTACGGAACCATTGCTTACCTTTAACCACCTAGGAAAGGCAGTTTTCTGATGTCTATTGCTCAAAGATGAACTGACATTTTCATGCCGTTTTGTGTCCGCATGTCTGTTCTTAAAACCAGTTCTGTCTCCATTCTTAATAGTCAGCCCCTGAAAAACCCAGTCAAAGGCTGTCAGCACATCCCATCCTGACTTCAGAGGTTTAGCAGAATGAAGACAGTGTCTGCTGAGCAACCTGTAATTTTAAATGCAAACCTCACTCTAACCTCAGTGTTTACTCTGTAACCTGTAACTCATCCTCATCTAACATGTCCACTGACTCACCATACAGGTCTGCCAAAACTGTGGAAGAAAGCAAAAGCTGTAATACCTGTGGTTTTGGGGGCCACAAGTCATTAGTTGGGCTCAAGGTTAGTATTAGACCTTAGGTTCAAATTTGGACTCAAACAATAGCCCTGTTTATGGCTTGCTCAGCATTTTTGAGGTACAATTTAAACTCTGAAAACTGTGCTACAAAAACCACTGCATTAGAGCCTTCCCCTTTTCTCCCAATTCTGCCAGCCTTAGCTACATATTGAATCAGGAATAATTCTTCCCATTTGCAGGTTAAGTCCCATTTGCCCTTTCTTTTCTAGTGATGGACATTGTTGATGCTGTTGAATGCAGAGGCAATGACGTATCCTCCCCTACTGTATTCAAGGTCTACTGAGTGGCTTGGCAGCTGAATATAACGTCTTCCCTGCCATTTGGATGTGCTAGAGTTTGACATAACTACAGCTGACGTGCTGTTTCAGCTGCTTTTGGGGGTCTGTAAACCCTCACTTCAGGAGCAGTTTTGGAACAGTAGATCCTAGAGCTCAAATTCCAGTTTATTAGTATGGCAATATTATCAGCTTCAGTATTTCTAGGACAACAGAGGGTATCTCATTGATTCTTGGTAGTTTTCATCTGCAGTTGTGAGACACATTTGAAAACTTGAACTTTAAATTTTGAATGTTGGGTTTTTCTTCCTAAATTAGAAAGTGAAATGTTTGAAAACTACAGTAGAATACAAGGAGATTATGAGCTAATTTTCATCTCTACTTCTTTTTATACAAACACATAACCTTAGAAGGACATAAGGACACCTCATAGAAATTTTCTCATTTTGCCCTTTTCAAACAAATTCTAAATACTTGAATTTTAGTACTGAAAAATTTTATTTTAGAAATATAAGGAGCACATTTTGTATTTTGTGAAAATCTGGAGTCACTTTCTTCGATTTTATAGTTCCTATTTCACAGAGAGTGGAGAGACAGGCCATTAGCAGCCTGGCATACAACAATTCTCATAATGAGAGCTACTTTAGGAATAGAAACACCTCTGTATAACTTTTTTTTGATAGATTAGGAAATTAGTTGTTCGCGTAGATTCCCCCACTCTTGCTTTTCTTGCTCTCAAGTTTTTCTGGCCTAATTTGTTCAATATGTTAAATTTTTTATTTCTGTTCTTACACATGTAAAACATGAAAACAGGCTCAGAGGGAGACTTAAGGCTGTGGTTTGGCAATACTTACCAAGTTCATGGAATTTTGCTCAATGGTTTATGAAAGGAAGTTGTTACTTTTTGGGTGAAACATAGCAGATACGTAGGAAATACATCTGAATATTGACCAAAAGGAAGCAGGGCTTTTGGGAAGAAACAATAGTTTTTACTATACCAGCAGATACACTTGAAAAAAACCAGTCAAGCCTAGATTTACTGCCTGTTCAGCAAGGCTTCAAAGGACAAAAATGTCTTTGAGCAAAATTGTTGCAATGTTGTTCCTCCCCTAATTTAAGAAAATGTCTTACTTCCAGAATTTGATTAGCTTCAGTTTTCAGCTAGCGCTTTTGCTAGCTAAACAAAATAACCAGCTATGCGCAAAGATGCTTTTTGTCAATCCTTATAGGCTCAAATGAAAAGCTGCAAAAGTGAAGACATTGGATTTTATTTTTCACTGATGTACTATTACTGAACATTTGCAGATACTAAATCTGACTTCTTGGGTTTATGTTTAATGTTTAATTTCAAGTTTTTAAAATAAAAAGAAATTTTATTTCTAAGCACAACTCTGCAGATTGTGTATCGTGAAGAAGACATTAGAGGAGATTTTAAATCCTTTTCTCTGAATAGAAGTGCCTAGTTAACTGCAGTCAGTCTCAGCCTCTGTGACAGGATAACAGCACTTGGTGAGACAGATAGTTAAAAAAGACATTAAGAGGCATAAACTACCCACACGGTGCTTTGTGACAGACATTGTAGAAAGGGACTTCAATGCTGACTTCAGTGGGGCTAATATTTAGGTTCAAGATAAGTAAAATTGAAATAAAAATTCTGAGTGGCATTTTGAAAGATCTGTTTGACATCCTGTGTCTTGTTTATTTTCTCTGATGAGAAAGAACATTATTGTGTAACAGGGGACAATTTCTAAATGTCAGTGATTTTTCTCTTCTTTGGGAACACAGACAATGTCAAATTAGGTTTAAAAAAAAAATTACAGTGAATCAATGTCAGAAATATATTTGGCATAGCTAAACTCGGAAGTTGAATTTCCTATTGCACCCCCAGGAGTCAGAATGCAGAGAAATAAGCAGACCCACACTTAGTAACTTGGAGTCTGAAATCCTGAAAGAGCTTAGGAAAAGGAACAGCAAGACTGGGCATCTGAAAGTAGACCTTGAGGTGAATAATACAGGTGAAATAAAACTGCTGGAGCAGTCACAGTAAATAATTCTGATATTCTTTAGTGCCATGTACTTTCAAAATCAGAATTGTTCTGTTAGGCCTCTGCATCCCCCATTGCTAGATGTTGGACCTTTCTGCATTAGAAAAAGGCCTAGAATACTACTGTTAGGCACGCTTTGTTATTTCTTTTTCCTGACATATCTCGCTACGATGCCTTTTTTAATCCTACTTTTGAAATGGATTAAACAATAATTTAAAAAAAACCAAAAACAAACGTTTTTGTCCAAGGAGGGCAGACCCTTGGACTTGGATGGAATAGTTACTGAGGTCAATGCTAAAATAGCTGTGATTTTGAATAACAATCTCTACAGATTGTTCTCATGAATTGAAATTTCAGTTCATCGACAATATCAATTTGCTTCAAATTTTTACTGCAAGTTGGTAATTTAATAATAAATATCATGATGGTCATTACAGCTATATTTTTCACCTTTTATTCTTTTTTTGTTGCGGCATAAATTGTGTTCACAAAGTGAAGGCTGAAGTTACAATCTCTTTAACAATGACATGCGAATAATTACAAGGTTAGTCATGGTTATTTACTACTCTTCATTAAGCACAACGCATCAGGAAACTCTGGAAGGCTCATGAAAAGGAGGCTTCCCACCCCAGCTACTCAGTGACCTAAATCAACCTTAATCCAAAGTCTGCTGTGATGGATTTTCAAATCTTCTGTATCCAAGCAATTAGTACAGAAAGAAAAGGCACATGTACAAAGCTTCATGAGCACAGACACAGGAAAAGTGTTCTTGCAGCACTTGTGGTTGAAGGACCCATAGTGAGCTGGCAAGTACTGTGCATAGCTGCACTGAGCAGAAAAGCTCTTCAGGGAAGGGAGAAAAGGTAAGGTGAAAGAGTGAAACTGGTAGGCATGACATGTTAATGAGCTGTGTCAGAGCCATCTGAGATTTGGGGAAGATAATTGCTACTTGAAAGTAAAATCACCGGTTTTTTTTTTTTCCTCTTCAGGACAATGTGTTTTGAAGCTGTCAGAGAACACTTAGAAAAGCAAATAAGCCTACAAAGTACTGAACCAACCATTTAGAATCCTGAAGATGAGCTTTTTAGTCCGACAACTCACTGACCATAACCAGCTGTTTTATCCTTAAACAACAACAAAAAAAAAACCAGATCAGTTTCCAAAATGAATTTTAACCTGACAAAAGCCAATTGTGGTTACTGTTTCACTGCTGGTCATTTAGTTCCTGGCAGATAAGAAACAAACCTGCCTCTTTCACCACCTAGCATTCCAAGAAGTAAGGTGGAAGGAAATTTTGAGATTCTCTTTGCATTAAAGGTCAAGGAGAGGCTGTGTTTGTTTGTTTTAATCTCCCAGCCAAGTGATGTCCAAAGGTTCTAAAAGGCTAATGCTCCTGTTCCATGGCATCCTTTCAAGATTTTAATTTTACATCTCTTTTTTGATGTACTGCTTTTCTTTTCTCCCTTTAAAGTCAAAGTAAAGAATTTAACCTGACTAGAATGAACAGCTGAACAGTTACAGCTAATAACAGGAGCAATTAAAGAAGCATTGAATGACAAAGGAATAACCTGTAATCTCAGCAATGGTTCAACGCGTCTCACCTTTTTAATTACACTCCTACTGATAAATAACATTTTATACCTCTGATGGCTTTCTGAGCAGGTTACGCATGTAGCAAGTTCATGGGATTGTATTATTTTTGACAACTAGTTTTATTTCTCTCCCTCTGTCTTCCTTTCTGTCTCTGTAAACACATACACACACACGTGTATATATAACATTGAGTCTAATACTGTTTCCTACTATGAAGTATACAAAAACATTTATACAATCATAATGGATTTGACATACTACTTGGAAACCTTTCACAGGATTCAGAAACACTGTAGGAACAGAAAATAAAGCTCTTTTTCAAGCTGTCCTTTGGACCTACAAGGGAAGGTGGGCAATAAGAAGTCCAGCACCTGTAACCCTCACAAGATGATACAACCAAAATGAAGAATCAGATGGACAACAGCTTTGCTACCTTTTTGTGAAGAAGGAAATCACCATTTTTCTTCTTCTTGCCTACCTGTAGCTTCTTTATGTACAAACTACTGTCTCTGCCAAAAGTAAAAAAAACCTCTATTGAGAAGCAGTTAGTAATTTAAGAAGGAAATTTTCACCACTGTTTCCTGCAAGCCAACCTCACAGATTTTTCACATGACAAATAATGGAAAAAATTTCCAAAGTATATACATATATATATATATATATATATACATACATACATACATATAGGTGGGAGGGTGAGGAGGGGGATGGTAGAACAGGAAGAGACAGAGCTCTGTATCACTGAACAAAACACAGCTACATAAAATATTAATTCTTTTAGGGTAAAAAAAAACACATAGTCCATTCTTGCCATGACTGATTTGCAAAAATTCCCATTTGAGAACATGAATAGCAGTGAACAGTTTAGCATATCTGTATATACAGTGTATCAGAGAGGGAATGGATCAGTTTAAAGGCTATTATACTTGTGCATCATGAGATCTGCTTCTCTGTTTCTGGAAAGACTGCAGAGTTGGAAATAAAGACTGCCTTTTTCCAGTGTATATCAGCCAATACATTGAATAACCATGTTTCTCCACAGTTTTAAGCTGTTCTGGCAGTGGCTGTAAGAACAAGATGTTTGGGAGAGATCTGCTGTTTAATCCTACAAGGTTTAGAAAGCCATTTTTTGCAATGATAAAAACTGATTTATTGAAGCTAGGTTTTACTGGACACTATTTTTATATAACTTATGGACTTAAAATGTGAAAGTCTTCCAGTACAAGGCAGGAAGCATCACTTGTCCCTAGTCTTTGATGTCTACTCCCAGCTGCATAACATTCCACTACTATGATGTTTCTGGGAAAAAATGTGAAAAAGAAGGCAATTTGTGGTGTTTTTATCAACAGAAAAAAAGAAAATACAAAAAGATCATGTGGGAGGAGGTGTGTTGTTTATTTTTTTGACTTGCAAAATTTTGTACTGAAGAATAAAAGGTAAGTTTGGTTCAACAAAGGGATTTATAGATTGCAATGATGAACATCAATATGCCAGCCACTATCACATTTATTCCAGGTCCTGCCCAGTTTTCCTAAATAAGCATAAAGGAAATCAGATACCTCAGAACAGGATTCAAAGAAGCAAGAAATGTAACAGAATCAATAAACTAATGAAAAAGAAACACAGTAGGGGGAAACAAGGTGTTTTCACTGTACCCATTTCCATCTTTTAGCTATGGTAGGTAGCTCTGTTTCCTTGTTTTTTTAGCGGAGCAAGTTTAACCCTCTTTTTATGCACAGGACAAAAGGCATTTTTAATTTGACTTCTCTCAGTTTCATGAAAACTAGAGAGAGTAAACAGTCATGAGGCAGGAAAAATGGCAGTGCTCCTGCTCTGAAAAACCCCTACATGTCCCCTGATCCCTCAGGGAGAATCCCTAACTTTGATTAAGGTTTTAGCTTGGTTTGTTGGTTTTCTTTCTTTTTGAAGGGGTGAGTGAATATTCATCTATCTCTTGTTATCCCACCTTGCAGAAGAATAATAGCAACATGTCAATGTAGTTTTCTGGTTTAGATTCTCACCCAGAGAGAGAAAGGTATTACTCCTAAAGCAGTTCTTGTATTTTGCATCAAGCAATCAGTGCAAACATCTTTGGCATAGCTATGATAACACGGCTCTTACCATCAGACATGCCTTTTTGCATAATTAGAGAGTTATACTCTAATATTCAATAAAATACAATCACTGAATGTATCCAAAACAATTTGATTTTATATAAATCACAGGATAAACAGAGAACAGACCAAATTCCCATGGAAAGGTTTCATCTAGTCTCTCCTTGAAAAAGAGATGTATTAAATTGATTAAATCTAGTAAAAGCTTTGATAAACAATCACCATCCTAAAGTATCTGTGAGAAAGGATCTCAGGTGTAAATATCTTCTCCAACTGTTTTAACAGCTCAACTGCTTTATTAAATGTCACTCCAGTCATTTTGAATGAGAGTGGCCGTTATGTCAGTTTATGGCATTGAAGACACATCAGTGGTGGGATCAGATCACACTGAGATTTTAGATCCAGATAGGTGGACGAGCATTCAAAACCAGATAATATCTTTGAGCACCAACAGAAGAAGAAATAAGCTGCTAAGATTTAAATGATTTTCTAAGGTTGCACTCCAGAACCTGAAAGAAATTTAGGTTCCTAATTCTCCATTTAAGAAGGCATATTTGCAATACTGATCCTTTTGGTCCTCCTATGTCAGGGGTTTAAATATGAGAAGAATTATTTCTTGAAGCAAAAGTCTCGTCCCCATTTGCCACAGCTTTGTTTACACTGCAGAGCAGTTTCAGAGCACACAAGCTGAATTCCCTTCAAATGAAACTGAACTGGACTTCCAAGGAGAGCCCCCCGTGAGCCTGCCATTGATAAAAGGTGTTAGATAAGACTTGACTGGAGCTAGTCTGAGGTAAACCCTTTGAAATACATTTGGTATAGGTGTCTTGTTCTCAGCATCATTAACACTGGTGGAGCTTTAGAACTTTCCTGCTCACCTTGCTGAAGCATACATCCTCCAGAAAAAGATTCAAATGAGGATAAAAATACAGTTAGAAGAGGTAAAGTGAGAAGACAAATACATGCTTGCTTTCTGACAGGTTCCTGCCGACATAGGCATCAGTCCTTGTTGGTTCTAACACAGGGTGCGCAGCTGGATAGTGATGACCACAGCTGGGCACTCCCAAGACCCACGGAACAAGGGGCTGACATGATATATCAGTTTGTCAGTTCTGATAAAAGAGCAGAATGAGTTTAATTGAAGAAAACAAGATTTGTGAGTACTCAGTGACCCTCTGATGCCAGTGACTACCTCAGAAGACCAGACACACGAGTACGTTACTCGCCTGTCTAGTATGGTATTCCTATGAAAGTATTCCTACCCTTGAAATCCTGCAAACGCTTGCACGTATACAGGTCAACACAAGATTGTCATCTGTGTCCTTAACAAAGAACAAAACATCAAAACACTGAAAAATTTGGTTAGTAGTATTTTTTTTAAGTCCACCACATAACTGTTTAACTACTAGAAAACCTTTTCTCCAAGCTGTCTTATTCGCTTTGACAATGCAACATTGTTTCTCCAGCTGTAAACCTGGAGTGTCCAACAGTAGTAAGGTTACCATTTATTTCTTGGCAAGAGATTAGTTGGAAAAGGCCAGTCAATATGAAACAGCAGTGGGGTTATTTTCTTTTTTTTTGATTACCCCTTTAAGAATGAAGCAAGCTCTTCTGGAAGAGCAGTCGCCATGAGTTGGGAGCTAGGCTGGGACAGCTGAGTGATATCAAAAGCTGTATATTAGGTGTTTTCCTTTATGTACTATATGTTTTACTTACTTAGTTTTTTCCTTTAATTTCCAAGAAAAGTTATCTAGCCTGAAAGATATTTGCTGTTCATCTGAGAGAAATCAGAACTGAACTCATTTAGAAAGTGATATCCTCTGAAGCTTGACAGTGTGACAAGGCAGGTGGGCACCCACTGTGTTTGCACAACAAGAATCTAAAATAGGAGACTTCATTTTCTTTGAGTGTGTTTCCCTTAGGGGGACTTAAAAAAATTCCCAGGGTGTATATATATATATATATATATATATATATACACACATACAAATATATATATTTTTTAAAAGGTTGCTGAGACTAGAATCTGCTTGCAGGTTTTGCCAAGGCAGCTGCACAAAAACATAACTTCTGTGATCTGTAGATTTAGAATATATGCCATCTGAGCCTTATCTCTAGCATGAAGAAAGCATTCATTAACTGTTCTAAAATAAAATGGCCATGAGGTTCAAGAAAAATAGCTAACCCATACATGTTTATACACTCTGTTTCAGTCCTAAATGGACATATTTCAGAGATTTATCAGGAACAAATTAACACTGAAAAAGAATTCCTTGTGACTGCACTTATTCAGTTTTAAAATTTCTTATTTGTTAAGTATTTGCCTATACTTTTCTGTTCAATTTCGTTATGAATATTTGAGCTTTTAATTTAGATTCCTTTCTCATCATAATTTACTCATATGGAATGATGCTTTTAATTATTTTCTTTTGTATAGTTCTCTGGAAGGTAGTACTTGCAATGGAGAAGATTTCAGTTATTGAAGTAATCATTGTAAAGGCTAGTAAAAGCTGGAAAAAAGCCACATCTCTTTTACTGTAGCTGACACACTACATTGTTCTAGCAGGAAATCTGTCTGTTACTGAGACAGATGGGGGAGCTCTGGGACTCGGTTTAACATGGTTGAAGCTGCTGCAGATGCTGATACCATACCCTGACAATAGCTGACGTCTGAACAGCAGAGTTTACATGCCTGAAATAAATTGTTTTGATTAGAACCTTTAGGAAAGAAATTCATAAGGTACAGTTTTATTGACTACTTGCCAAACAACACAGACCTGTGCTCTGTAAGCTTGTTTTGCTCTTGTAAGTCAAGCACCAACTGGGCTCTTATTTTCTGAGGTTATGGGCTTACAGTGTAATACATTATCATTTACTCTGAATTATTGCACAGACAGAAGGATCAGAAAGAGAATGCACATTCAGTTTTAAGTGTATTTGATTTGACCTCAGGAAATATCTATTTTTAAGTAATCTATGCATTTGTTTATCTTTCATGGGTATATGAGGAATTTACTATTGATAAAAATGTTTTCAAAACAAAAAGACACGTATAAACCAAATTTGTGGCCACAATAAAAGAAAGAATAACACTTCTAATTATTAGAAAAAGTTCACTATTTTATCATAGGACCTGGGGATTTTTTTAGGTGCAATTTCAGGCTTCTATTTTATTGACAGTCAGAGACAGCTCAGTTTGTGGCATAATGCTATTGTGATCACCTAAATAGAACAGAAACAACTGTTTTTTCAAGGCAGAGCTAGGACCTTTTTCCTCTAAGCAATATCTATATTATACTATTATCACTAAAGCCATTATTTGTTGTATTGTTCTTTTGGAAATTAGTATGTATAGGTTAGGTACTAGCCTGTCTATTTATCATTGTCTGTTCTGGTCTAATGCATTTAAATATTTAGTTGATAGCTAAAACAGAGCACATCAAATTTTGCATTATTTTGTACCACTCCAATATACCACTTCTGGCTGTTTATTGCCATGTTTGTTTTTTAAATCAAAACCTTCCTCTGAATATTACTTTTATTTTAGGATTTTTATTTTTTAAGGCATAGTAATTTGAATAATACAACCCCCCCACAATCAATCACAAGAAACCAAACAGATCATGAACTGTGTCCTCCATAAGAAATAAGGTAGCTTTATGAATTTTCTAATCTGTTACAGCATTAAGCTGCTGCCTCATGCCTAGCTACTTTAGCATATTGATTTGTATTTTTATTAACTGTAGTGACTAGATATCTTTTAGACCTTCTGACTATGAACATTTCCAGAGATGTTTTATGTTTTATTTCCCACTTAGAAGAGACAACTGGTTATTTTCGTGGCAGAACCTGAGAATAACAAATAATAGATTTCAGCATATTCATATCCCTTTTCTTGGCTATAAAGGGAGTTGTTTGACATAACACATTGTTGACAGATGATACTACATGACAGAAGTAACAAATTGACACTGTGGTTAGGAGGGAATTAAATCCAGCAGTTATGGGGGCCTGAGAGCCCTCTGCAGAACAAAACTCCTGAATCACATCATCTAAACAGTCCATTCCTCAGTGAACAACATGAATGGGAAAGCTTCCTGTCCTTCATAACCTATAGAACTACTTCTACATATAAGTAACAAGATCTAGACTAAATGCTCAAAAGAAGCTAATTATTTGCCTGGGCTTAGTTTTGCATTCATTCAATAGGATTCTGTTTCAACAGGAATATCTTTTGTAAGTTATCATTCCTTAAAAATACAACCCCATTATAAAGCCAGGTTCTGTCTTAAGCAATCATATTGCCAGGAAAAAAAGGCAACCTATTCAGGCTTCTGATCCGAATTGTCTCTGAAATAGACTTTCTCCATTGACTGTGTACAGGAACCTTAGTGAATAATCTATATTTAGATTGATTGAATACTTCACCCCAAACCCTCAACCATAGCAACTCATGTTTATGTTTTTACCTAATTTGATGAACTTTGAACAGACCATTCATTACCTGCCACAAGTGTAATCTTGGTTTTATGATGTACTGTGCTGGTGTCAGATAGCACTACGAAGGTGTTGTCTCAGAAGTAAAAAAAACAAAACAAAACAAAACAAAACACCAAAAAAACCATGAAAAACCCCACCCCCAAATTTTACAGTTTATTAGGAAGAGAGTAGAAAATAAAAAAACCGAGAGTGCATATTTGTGTATCTGTATAACTTGATTATTGTTTAAAGCTTAAAAAAATTAGCAAAAAAAACTTGAAAAGACTGATAAAAGAGTGACAACTGCCATATAAAGGGAGTGTGGGGAGCTGGGAATGCAACACAAAACAAAGAAGAACCTGTGCTCTTAATGTTGCAATAGAGATAACAGGGACTAGAAGGGACAGATTTCTGAACTTTTCTGAGTGCCAAGGTGTAAATAATTGGGACTATCTCTTCATAGTCTCTTCTTAAACAAGAGGACATCAAATGGTTATGTAAAAGACACAGTGATGGGCTAAATGAATCCTTGATCTGAGCCACTGCAGTCACTACGTTATGGTTTTGACATATTGACAAACCAATCTGTTTAAAAATCAGGGAAGAGTAAATTTTTTCTCCTATGCTCTTTGTAGAACTGTGTTTTATGATCTGGTGCAATTGCCTTTTTTTTTCAGGGGAAATATAATAATATAAAAGAGACACTTCTCAGAAAGGCTATTTTAATTTTCTCATTTATACAAAAGTAAATCAAACTGAAACAAGAATATATGAATTGTTCCTTTTTGTTTGGCAAATGTAATGCTCACTGACTTGTGTGAGTTCAACACATTGCTGAGAACTTAGTGTGATTTATTAAAAGAGCTATTATTATGCTTAAACACATGGATAACCAGGGATCATGTCATCTGCTTATGCCAGACAGAGTTAGTTCCCCTCCTTCCCTGTTGAAGCCAACACACACCAGTTAGTTGGCTCCTTCCAGTTGTCTTGGGTCCTAGTTGACAATTCCCAATCTCTTTATTGATTTAAAGCATGGAAAGCTTGAAAAGAGATTATCTTACTAAAGCCAGAGGTCTGAAGATAACTGCTTAGTCTAGAGTTCAGAGCCAAGATCTAGTTCCAAAGGATCCCGTCTCTTTTGTGAATCTGAGGCTTAACATATTATAGAATCCATATGAGCACACCTGAACTGACATAATTGAAAAACTAGTTGCAATGTATTTAACTGCGTATAATTTTTGGAGTTTTATACAATAAACAGATGAAGGAGGCACAATATGGGATAGCTACATTTTACAATCTTTGATCACATATAACATTTCTTTTGAGTATGTCATCTTGCCAAAAGGTAAAAGGACCATATGATCATCTAGAAGGCAGCATATGCAAATAAATATGGTAGCAAGTACAAACATATGTTTAATCTTCCCACTTCATCAATATAGAAAACTTAAGAGTTTTTATCCTCCCAAGCCAACAAATCTTAAGGCTTAAACTGTGTTTCTGCTACTCTCTTTTTCTTAGTTCCATAGTTATATACCTCACAAAAAGCTGTACAGCATTATTTATTTTTAAATAACTTTTAGCAAAACTCTCACTGAGGATAAAACTACAGGTAAAGCTTCAAATTGCCTAAGAATGGTCTGAATTTGTTCACCAAGTTTCACACGTCATGCAGGATCTATTTATTTTAAAATCGGATAAAATAGTTCACAGGTTTGAAAAACTATGGGAAAGAGGCATCAATCATTCCAAAGAACAACATCGAGGAGCATTTAAAAGTTGTACCTAGGCCAGGGGTGCTTTTTTCCCCAGACTGAAAAATTCTTAGATCTACAGATCATAAGAAAGTCTTTAACAGTCAGTATAACCCTTCAGTATAACCCTTCCAGAGTATTTCACAAGTTTTACTCCTTGACCCTACTCTCTGTTGTTTAATTTGTATTTGGCTAATGTGTCCTGTTCAGGAAGAATATTTATCTATCTAAAGATACAAGGAGACAGAAAATCTTTCACACCTCTAATAATTTATTCCAGTAGTTAATTAGACATACTGCTAAATCTGTGTGCTTTATTTCTTGTTTGAATATAGATAAGTTTCTGCTTCAAAGCATAATTTTTTAGCATACCTTCTCCCTCCAGATAAAGCAGTGGTATGTATTTTATTCCTGTGTAGTTACTTAGAGCAACAAAATCTGTTCTCAGCTGTTTTTTCTAAGAGCAAGACACATTAAGGCACTTTTGGTTTTGTTGCTGTTGTTTTTGTTTGTTAGTTTTTGGTTTTGGCGTTTTGGGTTTTGTTTTATTTGCTCGTGTTATACCATTTTCTACAGATTTTGAGTGTCTGTGGCCCTCTGTTTAAATAGATTTCAATTTTTAGTTAAAAAAAAAAATAAAAGAGGAGGCTATTACAAAATTGATGTTGCCTATTCCATGTATGTTGAATCTGAGCTTACTCCACTGCTTATCTTTGCAGGAATCATTTTTATTAGGTCTTTCTGAGGAATATTAATTCTGAATCTAGCATTGTGCTGCTTTTCTTCTATTATTTCCTTTCAGAAATTACCATTTCCATGAATGGCCAATATTTTCTTTTGGAGAGAGAGTCAGTCTCCAGGTAGAGCTTCCCTATAACCTTTGTTTAGCTATCACTTGCATTTGCTCCCCTTTCAATTCATATTCTTAAGGAAAGAGCTCCAAGCTGGTGTCTGCATTGGCAAATGGTGTGGCACAGGAGGAGGGATTGTTAGGGTGGAAGTGCTGGTGCTGTGTGTACAACATTGACACTATTTCCTTTGCAGTAGTTCTCTGGTTCCAAGGCCTATTAAGTTTTGTGGCACATCAGGTACAGTCCTAATGTGTCTCTTCTGGGTTAGAAAGAAACCCAGTGAGAATTCCACAAGACCTCTTATATATTGTTAAGCAGAGCATGATATTGGGGTGATAAGAAAATTTGCTTTGAAAGTACACTGCTGATGTGAACGAAAACACAAATATAGACATTCCTTAGCATTTCTGGGTCACTCTTCCAAACATAATGTTATCTGAGATAATTTAATTTTCATTACAGCCTAAACCCTTTTGCCTCTCTTTTTAATTTTTTTTTTAATATTTATTTTGGAAATTTAATTTTGGAAAAATTTAAAATTATACATTATTTTAAAATAGAAAATTGAAATCTCTCAGTTGGGAAAAAAGTCATATGAAAGGATGAGGTTTTTTTCATCTCTTCCTTTTTTTTTCTTACATTCACTGGGTAAATCTAAATGGTATAAACGTCATGAGTATTTTGTTGAAAAACAAAAACTTGTTGCTTAATGAGAAAAATTACACATTAAAAATATTATTTGAACAACCCTTCCTAATTATAACTTTTTTCTCATTCACTACTACTTTAATATAAACCCATAGCACAGACCTAAGCAAAGGAACAAAACCAGACTTACACTGACATTACCTGGGTCAAGTTGTAATACAAAATCTAAACTTCCCTTGCTTAGGATAAGGAAACACAGGAAAAACAAACAGATCAGGAAGAACAGAGCAAGAAGTCATTAGTGAGCAGATAAAGGGAATTTATTAGCAGTTGCCCAATTTGATGATAAACCATTGTAAGTCTTCATAGCTCTACTTGCAATGCAACAATTTATTTGAAAATTATTTTATTACTGTATCCTGTGAGGGAAATAATGTTTTGCTTTCTATAAAGTGTTGTTTTAATCAGTGTTAATTAAAATATGATACTAGTAAAGTGTCTAATATTTCTCTAGTGATCCTATTCATCTTCTCTCTGAGGGCATAGAGAGAGATCAGATTTTAATTGCTGCTTGATATGTTTTTTCATGAAGAGCGGAATGCTTTTATACAAATTCTTTTCTTTTCTTTTCTTTTTTTTTTAATAGCACACTGACAAATAAGCAATTTGACTCTAAGAAATCTACATATGGAGTTTGTTACTGGGAGTAATAGACATAACGTCAGAAGTAATTCTCTGGGCAATCCTTTGGAAAAGAGCGTTTCTAGGACTACAGAGTTATTGTCTGCAAAAAGAAAACAAATGAAAGAAATTTAATTTAATCTACACTTTTTGTCTGAAATATGTCAGACTAGAAGAATATGATTAGAAGAATATGATGAAAAGAAGTTTTTAAAAAAGCTCAAACAAAACCCACATTAAAAATTAGAGGTTTAGAACTAGATTCTCATCTTCTTTTTCTAGAGTTAGAATTTTAGGTGAACCATTGATCCACTAACACACTTTATGAACAGTGAGTTTTAAAAAGTAGTAGCACGCAGAATCATAGAATCACAGAATCAATTAGGTTGGAAAAGACTTCTGAGATCATTGAGTCCAACCAGTATATTATAGAATGACTCGATAGATGAAAATGTATTGATGAATCAGTTCAACAATGTTCTCCTATAATGGATGGCTCAAGTCTATTCTAATTTCAGGATGCAGTGGAGGTGGCTGAAGGGAACTTCTGAAAGGAGCTGCTTAAAATTGTTTATTTATCAGTTTAATGGTTGAACTGGACTTACAGAGTTTTAAAAAAAGCCAACAAAAATTTGTAGAAAACAGCAACAGGTTTGTTTTTGGTTTTGTTTTTTTTTTAATTGGGAAATAAGAAGATAAACTGTTGAAAATATTTTAAAAAGCATTTTTGCTCACCTTTGTTTCCTTTGAATGGAAAGAAAGAGAGGGGATCATCATGGATTCTGATCTGATTCCAGATTATTTGTGCAAGATTGGAAAGTTATCCAAGTGGTAATCATAAAAGTCACTTAGAACCATACTGTGTGAGCCATAGTTAAAGCTCAGTTCATGCTTGTGAACACAATGTATGATAATGTATTTCATTCTAGAACAGAAATTATTATGTGTGTGTCTTTTTCACGAAAGTATTTTATTTCTATATTTTTTTAGAACAAAACCACTTTTTTTCTCAAGGTGCTCCTCAGTTTGACATAGTCTCACATTCCAGTGGGAAAACCATTCCTGTAAAAAAGCTATTTCAGCATAAGAAGTAGTCAAGTTTGGATAAGAATAGAAAGTATATACATATTCTTTGTTGTCTGGTTAGTTTAAAAACAAAATACACCTAAAAAATGAGGTTGCTTTCTGGTCTACTGGGGCTCAGTTACCATCCATGACAAAAAAATCTAAGCAGAGTATTGAATCTAATGATATTGTTTAGGAATCAATTTGCACTGTTTATTTTGAACCTTACTCAATATATAAGCCTACTCCATTTATTCTCAAAATTGCCATATAATCAAAATTACAGTTGCATTAAAAAGAAACCCAACAAAAAAGGGTAACAACCTCCCCAAAACAGACAACCACCACCCAAAACCCCATCATAAAACAATCATGTAGAATATATCTTTCAACATCACTTCTCAATTATCTTTTGATTCCGTATGAATGTTCTGTTCATTTTTAGTGTCAGAATAAGGGTTAGCATTTTTTGAATACTGTAAGAAAAACACTAATACAAATATATAGATAATACTTTTATTTTTCAGTCTTCAATATGTTCATTTCACAGATAATATAACATATCTTAAATACCTCTGTTATTCAGCATTCTTCCTTCCAGATGGATTTCATGCATCCAGTCTACAAAGAGGAAGCACATTGACTTTTTTGGATATACTAATAGTATTGAGTCATTCCTTAAAATGAAGCATTTTCTGGCTTGTTCTTTAGAAATTACCTGAATCTCCTGTATTCAGAATTTACAGTTCCCTTCCTAGAATGTTATTAGATCATAAACCTGAATTTGATGTAATGAAAAACAGGAGCACTGAAAAATATTATGTGTCAGGTTTTATCTACCTGGCTGTATTGCAGTGCATTAACTGAAGAGCTGACCTGCTGTTTTCCCTCTGAAGAGCTGCTGCAAGAGAGGAGCCCTGAAGAGGAGATACAAGGACTCCCTGAAACAATACCTCAGCCTTGGCCATATTGACTACCATCAATGGTCCACTCTGGCCTCCAGTCGGGAGACGTGGAGACACACCATCCATAACGCTGCTGATTCCTTTGAGACAGCACGCAGAATCAGTCTGGAGGAGAAAAGACAACGCAGAAAGAGCCGTGCCTCACCAACACCGCCTATGGAGACTTTCTGCTGTGCCTTTTGCAACTGGACTTGCCTATCTCGCATCGGCCTCTTTAGCCATCAGCGCGCTTGCAGCAAGCGTGGGTAGAGCCCTTCCCAAATCTTCGTTCACGAAGCCTAGCCATGATGACTGTGTGTCTGTTCCTTCTGCAAACAAATGAGGTGATTCCTTAAGCATTCCACCAAAAATAATTATTTTCCTATAGAACACTGGAAAGAATAGGATAGTAAAACCAGTACTCAGGTTTAGGGAATATTTAAAATGGGGGCTTAATTTTGCCTTTGGACATTTGATCACAGTCTCCATTACACCTGTTTAAAATGAATTTAGTAATCTGAGGGCAGCATTGACCCTATGTGATTAATATGTTCTGACAAATTAAATTAGGTGCAGAATTATTCAATTTGCTTCTTTTTTACTAGTGATCAGTTACTGAATACATCACTCATCATCAGTGCTTTCCTCCCTGTCTCTATCCATAAAATTGGATTTGGGAACCTCTTCACATGGAATTTATTATTTTCCCTGAATATATATCACATTATTGACAATAGGGCAGTTTTGTTTCATTTAATTTTATAATGTGGGGAAGAAAACAAAACATCAAGTTATGCAAATTAGTGATAATAAGCCAAATGGATGTCAAGGTTTGCTGTTCAGGACTACTGCCTCTTACAATTACTGTGATAAAGACGCATAAAGAATGAAGGGGTGTGGCCTCAGGGAGTCATTGTCTCCTCAGGAGGTGAGGAATATACTGTCAGTCACATACTCTTTTCAAATGAAACTTTAATCTATGAGGAGTTACTGCCACCCTTAAAATAGATCAACAATTACTGTGTGAGACTGTGCCATAGCCTGGCCTAATTATTAAGGTCATTGCAAGCTTGACAACTGACTTCATAGCTTGCAGAATTAGAGATTCTTTTTCCTAAATACTACTATACTGAAACATGGCATAAGATGCAGCTAGAATGCCTTTCTTAGGTCTTAAACAAGTCTGTGTTTTGGGAGAAACAAGTCATGTTCTCCAGGTAATACAAGAAGGGGCTGAACCCAGCAAACATGAACCCATGTGAGGTTGCATGGCATATCCAGTATTCCAGGCACGCAATAATGGTAATTTATAAGAATGATGCTATCAGAACACAGGAATAGTGAGCTAAGAGTGTCCCTTGGGCCACTAGATCGAGTTACCTGATACCATAGGCATCCATCCCACACCTTGTAACTTGCGCTTATAGGAAGTTTGGTGTCTTTCACACCTTGGAAGGCTGCTGCAGAATCTGGAAGTGGAATGGTCAGACCAACCTCTTCTCAGAAGCAGACCTTGAATTTGATGATGTTTCTTTAGCACTTTAATCTTGGTCACATTTAATTTTATCCTTGTGTAACATGAACTCTTGGAACCATAGAGAGCATTCATCTTATGATCTCTTCATAATTTTACTCAGTCTTTTGGTAATCTTAAACGCTATCGTATTGGCCTTTTCTTTAGTAATATCGTAGTGACAGGTCATAGCTGTGCTATGAACAAGTGTTATAGCCACATCCTTTGTCCACTGAGTCTTTTCCAAGTAACAAGTTCTTGCTTATAGATGTTTTGGTTTTTGTAGGTTTTCTCATATCCAACCCAAATACACGAGTCCATAGTTTATGTTATTGAATTTTATGTAAAAAATAAGGTCTGAAAAGGCACTAGTCTACAGGTCATAGTCCAAAGTGATGGACTGGAGTAAACGAGTATGAAACACTATCTTTTATTACAAGGACAAAACTTAACCTATACTTGAAAGTTTTACACGCCCTTCACCATCTAGTCTCAGTTACATATGGCAGGAAAGAAACTGTATTCTATTCCTTTAAGATAAAAGGTATACAGAAAGAAGAGGATGTGAAATACGACACAAGTTTACTGATCACCATCTTATAACACTCCACTCTAAGAAAACTTTTTTCCAATATAGAATATGCAGAATTGCACTTTAAATGTGTTAAGCTATGTTAAAACATGGTGTTTGCTTTCAACATGAATAGACATAAGCACTTTTTATGCATTTTATGATGTGTGTATTTTGGAAGCAGGGAAGTTGTTTTCAGCAGTAGGTGTCCTGTTTAACATCAAAGGTTAAGATTTGTTAGCCAATTCACCCATTTTAAAACGAGTCAGTCATTACCTTTTTAGAAAAGAAATCATGTAACGGAAAACATCCATAAAACTCTCACTTCATTTCTGCTGATCAGATAGCTTTTTCTGTGGAATTACAAAATGCTAAATGGCTCATGAGGGTGAACCATAACAAATAGAATCCTGATGTTCACTTTCTTATTATGCAACATGACTGTGAAAACGTCCCAATAGGTGTAAGAGGCAAATGGAATGAGGTGATAAATAATTTATAACTAGAGAAAACTAATCAGAGCTCCTCAATTCCCATTGTCCCCATACAGGTGCTCAATTACTTCCTCGAAGAGGCCAAGAGACTAATAACCTGACGTCTGGGATATAAATGAATTTTATTATTAAGGAAGATATTAAAACTTATATAAGCACACTAAAGTAGCTAATCTAAATTCTGTACAGATTTTCTACCAACCTTTCATGTCCCCTTCTTGATGGGGCTGCTTCCACAGTGGCGAGTTTGGCTAGAGCTACCTGTTGATCTTATGTAAAATCAATGATTTCACCTTTACTATAGTCAATTTTCATTGTCTCTGTGGGGTTTGCAATACCTCTATTATTTTGTGGTGGTTTGTTTTTTTTTT
>VWZG01000573.1:101740-128758 GCA_013396735.1 Grallaria varia
TTTACCCATGTCCTTTAAAGAACAAATTTTTCTATATATGTAAATAATATATACACATTAAAAAAACCTAACAGAGAAGTATCCAAGTTTTTCTTACAAGTGGACCTTCAGAGTTTACTATTCCAACTACAACAACCTACACAAGACTAACCACACCAAATTTACAATGTGAACAGTGTGCATTTTACAACTGTATATCAGATGCAGAATTGACTTATTTGTAAGTGGACTAAACATGATTAAGGAGGAGAGCTAGCAAGGCTAATTAGAATATTTTAATTTTTTTTTAAACTTCAATTAAAAAAGTAATAGAAGCTGTCATCTTCATGGTATTTTTTAAGTAATTTAGCCTACCTTTAGAAAAAACAACAGGAATACAACATACCAGTGTTCTTCAAGGTGATGTTTCTCACAAAATAGCATTATTTCCAAATTGAATTGTGGCTAGTCAGTCTCAATGCTCTTCAACCTTCCTTGCCCTTCTGCATTTTGCTCAAATTGTTTGGTATTGTACTTTTGCAGTCAACAAGTGGAAGAAATACTAGATATCTATCTTATCACGGTGTATGACAGAGTGAAGACAGGGCTAAAAATAGCATGTTGGTAAGTTGCACAGATGTTGTGTTCTCAGGGATAATGTTTTAAAGCAGAAATCAGAAATGTTAATAATTATGAATAAAAAGAAACAGCAAATATTTCACTTCTTACATACCTGAGAATGAAGAAGAGGTTACTCTCCATTATATGGTATAAAGCTCAAATTGCCTATGTTCTTCCCAAGATTCTGAAAGTAAAATAAGCTTATGATGAGAAATCAAGCTTATCAATAAACATTCTCTTTATACACATCAATTGAACTTGGTAATATTTGATGAATGTGGTCTTTATTCTATGATCCTCCACAATGTTTTCCCTAATGCATTACTATTTACTATGTTTCACTACAAACACTTCAATCTCTTCTCAAAATACTGCTCTGGTGTTACACAATAAAGATATGATGAAAAACCAGGAGTGAAACTCAGTGAAATGCAGTGGATTGATAAAGGTCTTGCAGATTCTGCTCCACCTCAATGTCTTCTACCATTTCTCCCTAATCCTTCTCCAGCTTTATCCAAGCTGCTTGTAACTTATAACAATTCAATGACTCGATTTATTTCTTCCTTTCAGTTCTGTCTTACCTTTAAGTAGTCCTTAATTTGATTTCAGATATTTGACCTCACGCTCAAAAGACTGAATTAATGTGTTATTTTGGAGCTGATAACAATGAATTTGTGCTCAGAAATTATACATGCAAAATAAAAAAAAATATATCTTGGTTTCATAAGATAAAAATGTCTATACTTTTGAATAGACTACATAACAATTTTTTATTATGAACTGATGGCCAAAAGCCCTCTGCTTTAAATAGCATTCATTTCCAGTAAAACATCATTTGGGTGCAGCATACTAATACATGCATCTCTTATGCTACATTCTTAGACAAGGACAAAATGATACAAAAATCTTAGCACTTTCAGAGATAGGAACTTCCACTGTAGGTATTTGTATAAGGCAGTTGTATCCCACCCCAGTGTATTCCCACCTGTTATTTCTTAGAATTTGTGGGATTTACTCATCTCATCCAAATACTTTAACCTGCTAAAAACTGCTCGTTTGAGCCATAATTGCTCAGCATGTACGATTTAAACAAAGGGAAAATAATATAGAACAATCCAGCAATTTAATGTAGAACATATATATTTCACAAAATAATTCAAAGCTTCAATTTCTTTCTCTCTTTCAGTTTTTAAATCAACCTGTATTCCTGTCTCTTGAGAAAAGCAAAAATACAAGCACATGAATCAGCATTATTTCATGACATTGATGCTAACAATCAGCCTTTAATAAGCTGTATATTCTTAAGACAAAATGAAAACTTCACTGTTAGTTTAACCCTGCTTTGTAGATGCAGCTGCGAGGAAAATATGGGTGTGTCTATACCTACATATCTCACTATATTATTTTACCTTTTTATAGTCCTAAAACCCCAAACATTGTCAGGCCTGGAAAGTCTCTGACTTGTGTTCTGGAAATGGCTATGAAGAGCAGCATAACGAATCATTAGCTCATAGCAGAACTCGAAGACTATTTTGAAGAAACTAAAGGGATCCACACACTGGGGTGTGGGAGTAGTTTTCTCACTAGCATAACCACTAAATGTTTCAGCTTTACTCTGTCTGTAATTAAATATGCTCCAAATCTTTCTGCTTTCAAATACTTTGAGTCTTTCTTTATATAAACAAGCATTAGCTATGCTACAAGATCTACCTTGTCACACAGCAGAGAAGAAGCACATGAAACAAATAAAAAACTAATATTCAGTTATGCAGGGCTTTTTTTTTTATTGCTTTTTGTTGTGCTTCTCTCACTCTTCACTGCATTTTCTCTGCATAACTTCTGAGGGAGGGGAAGCTGATTGCAAAGGCTCTGATAGTCAGGTCAAGTTCTCTGTTTTGGGTTCTGGTGTTTTGTTTTATTTTGTTGGGTTTTTTGTTTGTTTGGTTTTGGTTTGGTTTTGGGTTTTTGTTTGTTTGTTTTGTTTGTTTGTTTGTTTGTTTGTTTTTAACCCAGAGAATTTCTAATTTTTTCCCCTAGTCTATAAGCAGTCACACTTTTGAGATAATTGGGATATTATTTTCTGAAGGCTTGGATTTCCCTGACTATTATTAACTTTAATAAACCTTTCTGGAGTGGAAGGAAACTTCCTGGTAACTGACTCAAATCAGTAAAACCCCTAGTTGTGATACTTTGATGGGCAAATGAACTCCAGCTGAAATCTGAAAGCTCTCTTGTAAATGGGATGCATAAACTCTTGCAAATTCAGGGTCTGTGAGCACCGGTGACTTTAACAAGCTCAAAAGCAGCAGGAGATTCCCTATGTCTCTCCTCAAGTTGGAATAATCACACAGTGCTCATTTTTATAAGTTGTTTTAGCCATTAAACCTTGGGTTTAAAGCACAGAGTTTTCATAAGACTATCAGAAGCAGCTACAAGTATGCAGCATGACCTAGAAGACATGTGAGATGAATTATCTAACATCAGTGAAGAAACACCATTACATATCAGACTCCAAAGCACATTATAAGGGTAGATCACAGAATCACAGATTATGCTGAGTTGGAAAAGACCCACAAGGATCACCAAATTCAACTCCTAGGCCTGCATACGGCCATCCCCGAGAGTCACAGTGTGCCTGAGAGTATTGTTCAAATACTTCCTGAACTCTGTCACGCGCCGGTGCTGCGACCACTTCTCTGGGGAACCTGTTCTAGGACCCACCACCCTGTGGGTAAAGAACCTTTTTCAAATGAAAAACCTAAACTTCCCCTGGCACAACTTCAGGCCATTCCCTCAGGTCCTGTCACTGCTCACCACAGAGAAGAGATCAGTATCTACCCCTCTTCCTCCTCTCATGAGGAAGCTGCATACTGCATGTTTTACTTAGACTTTGATCAGACTTGAACGGAATAAAATCATTATTTCTACCTGTCCTTCATGCGGTGTTAACTTACAACAGCCCTCTCCTGGTCCCCATGAAAAGGAAACAAAAGACACTCTTCATCCCACAAGCTTGTATGGAGAACTACATCAGTTAAATAATAAGTGAATTCTACAGTTAAATAAAAAGTACATATGGCTAATCTTAATCCTGCATACTATCAGTAAAAATTATGAACATGCCTAAATATGCAGGTGATCTGTTTTTCAGTGAACAAAACATCACAAGCTCATGTCCTATTTTCTCCTTGTTCCTCCCTTACAGTCTTCCTTTCCAGTCTCTTCCCGGCTCAGGAAGTTTCTTCTTCCTGCTGGTCAGTGGTGAGTGTTGACTACTTCCATGAAAACTGTGTAGGTATAAAACCAGACTGAAGAAGAAAGAAAGAAACAACTATAACAGCCAAAAGGCATACACAATTTATTTGGGAAAAAAAAAAATCATAGTAAAACAATAGCATTTTTATGAGAACAGTAAATAAAGAACCCTCACTAACACTGAACTGGTGCTCCCATCTTCCCATCATATTGGTGGCAATTTACTTCCCCCTCTTGTATATTATAGTTATAGTTCACAGTCCATTCTTTTATATGCTTTGAAAACCAGTCCTGTCAAACCCTTCCTGAGTAAAGATTACCATTGTTTAAATGGTAAACGTCATGACAGTACTGTTAGCCATTATTCAACCTTCATGTCTTTACTCTGAAGCAGATAAAATGAAAAAGAATGCACCTTTTCAATGAATATTATTATCTCTGTGAGTATTAATTGCAACCATCAATACACAGTTATGCATGGTGTGTAACAGTATGCACATGTAAGTGTACATAGGTACCCATACGTACATGAACACGTGTGACAGCAGGTGTAGTCATTACGCAGATACTCAGTTCCTTCTGGCACCCATTATGTTGGGGCAACACCTTGCAATGGTTCCTTCTTGTAGCGTCTCATTGAAGAATGTGAAGCCAAAGCACGCTGGTGGATCTGAGGTGACTCCCTCGTTCATTTGTGGCAAGTTCTGTTGGCTGTTTGTGAATCCCTTGCATGCATTAAGAGAAGGAGGAAACCCAAGCTCAAGTGCATTTGCCATTACCTTTCCCTCTTTTCTTCAGTAGTGCCCAGTTTCACTTCTCAGTTACTCTGCTGGTAAGATTATGATGGTTTCTGTTTTTTACCCTCAGACAATGGTCTTTAATCATAAAAAAAGGTAATTTTACCATGTCTTCTCTCTTGATTTTAAAATAGTTTTAATTAAAAAGAACAAATTGCCCCAGAGACAGTGAGAGAGAGAATATGAAGAATATGCATTAAAGATAGCTTGATCATGTTGTGTTTCCTTCTATTCGCTAGTAGAGGAAAGGAGAGAAGCTCTTCCCCCATGCTCCGCAGATAACTGAGATGTTTGTTTTTAAACAAATCCTAAACAAACAATTAAATGAGTGAACAATATGCAGACACTATATTTTCATTTTGATTCCTATCTGACACAAAGTTACATGGCACAGAAGAAAAGGTATTTTTCCATTTGAAAAGAAATATAATTGGAGTGTATACAGTATTTTAAAATTCTCATTATTTCTTACTAAGCTATTGAACAGTTTTTAAAAATTCAATATTTATCACTCCATGTAAATATAGTACTAAAAATAAACACAGTTAATAAGAGTTATAAGTAAATCTCAAGCCCAATGTAAGATATTGCTGGATGACATTAATAGCATGGAGTTTCATTTTATATGCTGATGTAGTGACCCTATCAGGTATGCGGAGTAAAACCAAATTCTCCACTGTGGGGATTTCCATCAGCACACAAATAAGCATATACTAAATTTTCATGTCCAAACTGAAAAAAATAAGACAAAATCAGATTATCCTTGCAGCACGTCTCCAGCAACAATAAAATCAATCTTTTGCAGACTAAAGGCTTAACATACAGTCTACCGTATCCAGAGAAAACTTCTAGTGAATCTAAAGTTATCAAGTTCCTGTCAATAAATAAATTCCACAGATAAGTTTCCTAATGCTTTATTCCTTTGGATATTTAGGACATTATCTGCATTCATTGGAATTATGGTACTAAGGAATTTTTACATAGAGTTGAAGAGCTTGAATATATCAGTATAATGGAAGACTTACTTCTCTAAGCAAAAGAGGAGTCAAAAAGGTGAGCTGCTGGAACTTGTTCTCACCTAAGAGAGAGGGGTGGGGAATGTGAAGCTCAAGGATAATCTTGGCTACAGTGACCATGAAATGGTGCAGTTCAAGATCCTTAGGGCAGCAAGAAGAGAACACAGCAAGCTCACTGCCTTGGACTTCAGGAGCATAGACTTCAGCCTTCTCAGGGATCTGCTTGGTAGTCTACCATGGGATAAAGCCCTGGATGGAACAGGGGCCCAAGAAAGCTGGTTAATATTCAAGGATCTGCTCCCTCAAGCTCAGGAGTGCTGCATCGCAACAAAGAGAAAGTCATCCAAAAATACCAGGAGGCCTGTGCAGATGAACACACAGATCCTGGAAAAACTCAAACACCAAAACAAGCCTACAGAGGGCAGAAGCAAGGACAGGCAAGTTGGGAGGAAGACAGAGAAATGTTCTGAGCACCCAGAGATCAGGTTAGGAAAGCTAAAGTGCTGATGAAATTAAATACGGCCATGGATATCAAGGGCAACAAGAAAATTTTCTATAGGTATTTTGGTGATAAAAGTAAGACAAAGGAATATGTGAGCCCTCTCCAGGAGGAAACGGGATTATCCAGGATGTGGAGAAGATTGAGGTACTGAATTACACTTTTGTCTTGATCTTCACTGACAAGTGTTTCAGTCACACCACCCAAGTGGCAGGAAGCAAAGGCAGGGACTGGGAGAATGAAGAACTACCCACATAGAATAAGATCAGATCTGAGACCATGTAAAGAACTTGAAGGTACACAAGTCTTTGGGACCTGATGAGATGTATCTTAGGGTCCTGTGGGAACCGGCAGAGGATGTGGCTAACCAATATCCATAATATTTGAGAAGTCGGGTCAGTCTAGAGAAGTTCTCAATGACTGGAAAAGGGGAAACATAATGCTCCTTTCTAAACAAGGGGAAAAGTAGACTCATTTGCCTTACCTGGGTGCCTGTCAAGATCACAGAGCAGATCCTCCAGTTCACATGTTAAGGCACATGGAAAATCAGGAGCTGATTGTTGACAACCAATGTGGCTGCACTACGGGCAAATCATACCTGACAAATCTGGTATTGTCTATGACAAAGGTAGTGTTGATGGATAAGACAAAAATGACTGACCTTATCTACCTGGACTTGTACAAAAGAAGATGGAAGGGGCCCACAAGCATCATCAAGGCCAACTCTTCAGTGAATGGCTTTTCAGGGATCAAACCCATGACCTTGGCATTATTGGTACCATGCTCTAACCAACTGAGCTAGTCTGTCTTGCACTACATCATTCTCTCTAAACTGAAGAGACATGGGTTTGATGGATAGACCAATCAGTGGATAGGGAATTGGCTGGCTGATCACACTCAAAGAGTTGTAGTCAACAGCTTGATGTCCAAGTGGAGACAAGTACCACGTCATGTTCCTTGGGATTGGTATGTGTGTTGTTTAGCTTCTTTATCAGAAACAGGAATGTAGGATTGAGTGCACACTCAGCAAGTTTGCTGAAAATGCCAAACTGTGTAGTATGGTTGACATGCTGGAAGGGATGCCAGCCAGAGGGAACTTTACAGACTTGAGAGGTGGCCTTGTGCAAACCCCATTCACTAAGTCCAAGTGTAAGGTCTGGCATCTGAGTCAGGGCAATTCCAAGCACAAATACAGGCTGGGCAGAGAATGGACTGAGAACAGCCTGAGGAGAAGGACTTGGGAATGTTGGTTGACGAGAAGCTCGGCATGACCCAGCAATGTGCACTTGCAGCCCAGAAATGCAATACATGTCCTAGACTGTTTCAAAAAGAACATGATCAACGGATTGAGGGAGGTTATTCTGCCCCTCTACTCTGCTCTGATGAGACCTCACCTGGAGTACTGCATCCAGCTCTGGGGCCCTCAATAAAAGAAGGATATGGACCTGTTGGAACAAATCCAGAGAAGAACCATAAAAATGATCAAAAGGGTGCAGCACCCCTCCTGTGAAGACATGCTGAGATAGCTGGTATTGGTTGGACTGGAGAAGATAATGCACCATGAAGACCTATAGCATCTTGTCAGTACTGACATGGATGTTGACATGGGCATGTGGTGATAGAGACTGAAAGAGAGTGTATTGTTAGGAAGAAATTCTTCACTGTGAATGTGGTGACGCACTGAACAGGTTGCCTACATACGTTGTTGATGCCCCATCCCTGACAATGTTCAAGGCCAGGCTTGATGGGGTAACCAAGTGGAGGATGTCTGCCTATGTTGGGAAGGATGGATCTAGATGACCTTCAAGGTTCCTTCCAACTCACACTATCCTATGATTCATTCTATTGTTCTATGGCTCTAAAACTCTGGAGGAATAGGATAAGCCTTTTTTTTTTTATTATTTCTCAGAAAAAAATGATCCATTCAGTTTTTTGAAAGATACCACCTAAGACAAAGTTGTTCTCATAATGTGAGCTATATTATTGGTTCATAGAATTCTCTCTTTTATTTTTCTGCCTCTATTTGGAAATGTGTTTGTAATGCTAGCTTTCAATTGCCTGATACTTGGCTTTGTTGTCAATACAACATTAAGATTACCAAGTAAAGTCTTCACCCCCACTGGTGTTGTTATTCCTACCCATCTGGGAATAGAGTAAACAATATATAAGTACATTTATTTGTGTGGGGAGACTCCGACTGGTCTGGGGTCTCTGTGGAGTGATTGGACTGTGCTAGGAACTTCTGCACACCGTCAGGGTGATATATATGGAAGGAAAGGCTGTGACACCAGAATGGAAATCCGTTCTCTGAAGTGATGAGTCATTGCTGTCGGACATGCACAGTCTGTGTGTCCAATTAAGAATCATTTATTTATAGAGAGGCCAATGGTCCATAGACATGTGTCGATACTGAGGACTATACAAGCCGCAGTTTCTGATATAATAAAAGGCTTTCTGGTTCCTGTTCCTGAAGAAGATGTGTCACTTCTTGACCTATCCCGACTGTACAGCGACATTTATTTGCAGAATTAAAGCCCTTTTTTAGAAGCAGAAAAGCTAGAGACATTTCGTTGTTTAATGGAAGATCACATTTTGCAGAACTCTGCAAAATACGGAGAAACAACCTCAGGGATCTCAAGTTGCATTAGTGTGCAGTGAATTGGTGCTGCAACATATTAACTCTAATATATTGTGCATCACTGAGGGAACAGAGTCCTTAATTCTGAGGAGACATGAATATTTTGCACTGGCCTTTCTCGTATGACAGGACACAGCATTATCCATTGGGCCAGGTCATAGCTGCCTAAATCTCTGAGGCTTTATATATTCATATAGTATCTCAGCATGTTCTGCATTAAATCATTTGTATTTATAATTGCATGAAGTGGGTAAAAATACTGCTTTTTTAAAAAACACTGTTCAGAAGCATGAAGCTATGGAAGGGGAAAATACATGGGTCATTTAATATGAAAAATTTTAGACAGTCATTCACATGGATGTTGGCAATTTTATTCTGATAAGAGGCTAGCATAAGTCTTTTATTGGAAATATATTAAACAAATCCAGTATCTTTTTTCTTTTCTAAGTCTGGGAGATTCACTAAGTCACAACCAGAGCAAAAGTACTGTAGGCTATTTTTATGTCTTCAAGCTTGTGTCCATGTCATCAGTTGTCAGGAGGTTTAAGTACTTATTCTAAGTTTGCTGTCTTCTTATTGTAGAAGGAGTCAGGGATAATACGTGATTTCAGACAACAGTACAGCCTCCAACATGAAGTATTTTCCATCCAAAGACTTCCATTGGAGCATCAGATTAAAGGAAACAAAAATTTCCTTTATCATCCTGAAACAGTAGTTGGCACTTCCTACAAGACAGGTGATTTCTGAAGTAAATGGAAAGTAAGGGTGCCTACAAATTCTTAAATAGCTTGGAATGCAGCCATAGATATTATTCATGTATTTCCACCAAAACTATAGTAAATAAAGTAAATACAGCCACCTACTCATTTCAATGTGAAATATAGAATGTAGGAGGTTTAGAGATTGGCAATTTTTCCGAGATTATTTTCAGAAACACTATTCTTGAATCACAATGAGTAGCCCTTGGTAATAAGTGGTTATTCTTCATGATTTCCCCATCAGTGCCCGAGCATGAATTAATACTGAGAAATTTGATTTATGGATAAATATGTTTCTGTATTTTTCTAGTTAATATTATTTAGCACAATTATGTCCTTATCCGAAAAGCTTTTGGCCTTAAAATCTCTGCTAAGCACAGTTCTTCCAATGGGAATTGAACAAACAGTAGAACTTCCAGTTCAGTGCAGAGATAGGAACGAAGGAAGGAAAGAGAAGATTCCCATCTTGGACTGTGAGTCTTAACTTCTGTGCATTTTGCGTATACAGTTATCAGCAACTTTAATGAGAGCTGAGAATTTATATTCTTGTTTCAAGTTGTAAAATGTTAAACTGAAGTTCCTCTTTAATTGTATTATCTCTGTTTGATACTTTTGTCAAATGAGCTCAGTGTTCTTTAAATATCAGAATGCCAAGATATCAAGAACAGATATAAAGGAAACACATATGGTGTGAAGTAGTTACTGGGCATATGGAAGCCCTAATTACACCCCAAGTGAAAAATCAACAGCTGGAGAATCAGAAATCGGGTCAGTTCTGTTCCTTGGGAAATATGGGTTCAAATCCAGTTGGATAAAGTAATGACTGGGTCTAACCTTTCTATTTTAATTAAGACACTGATGCAAAAGTGCATCAGTAAATTGGTTGCTTCATCTTTAATTCTATGAAACAATTATGAAATTTTATTTCAAAATTTCCATCAAAACTATTTTGCAGATTTAGTCTGAATGCCTGGGTAGTTAAGTGATAACTAAAACATCCAATTTTGATGCTGGTAGATGACAACGAGAAAGGCCCATATTGAACCGCAATAAGGCTATAAAAGGAGCTGCTGCAAAAGAAAATGAAAGGTAACTTCAGTGTATTGCTGCTAGTAACTATTCAAAACTTCAGAAATCTACCTCATTATGTCATCTACATATTTTTACAAACTCTTTTTAAACATTTTTAATCTTGTAACAAACAATGTTTTGGTAGTAAACTAAAAATATTTGGGGCATTTTTCAGACTTTTTGCCCTACAAAACTTGTCATCAACCTGCAGAACTGCTTAAATGTCAAGATTAAGTACCTCATCTATATTTTTCTTATGCCTGCTCATATAATTTGTTGTTTCTTACAGTTACTTCACATGTTTTCAAAAAAATATATTAAATTTCTCATATCTGTGTTATTGGAAGACTTTAAACGTGGTAAATATATGCGTGACCAATGTTATTTCATATATTTAAAACATAATTTAGAGGCTTCAGGGAGTCAATTATACTTCTGCTATTTTTGAACTATAATTGAATTTTAATATCAAAAAGATGGGCAGAGAAGACCTGTCTGAAGTTCAACAATGGCAAATACAAGGTCCTGCACCTGGGAAAGAATAAGCCCATTCATCGGTACAGGCTGGAGTCCAACCTGCTGGAATGCAGCTCTGTGGAGCTGCCCATGGGGCAGCAGTGCATCCGTGTGGCCAAGAGGGCCAATGGTACACTGGGGTCCATTAGGAAGAGCATTGTCAGCAGGTTGAGAGTGGTGATCCTGTCCCTCTACTCAGCCCTGGTGAGGTGCATCTGGAGTGCTGTGTCCAGTTCTGGGCTCCTCAGTACATGGAGATCCTGGAGCAGGTCCAGTGGAAGGCAACAAAGGTGATCAGGGGACTGGAGCATCTCTCTTACGAGGAAGGGCTGAGTGAGCTGGCCCTGTTCAGCTTTGAGAAGAGACAGCTGAGGAGGGACCTCATCAATGTCCCTCTGTATCTGAAGGGAAAGGTGTCAAGAGAATGGAACCATGCTCTTCTCGGGGGTGCCAGACAGTAGGACAAGAGGCAACAGGCAGGAACTGATGCACGGGAACTTCCACTTAAACTAAGGAAGAAATTCTTTACTGTGAGGGTGACCGCACACTGGAACAGTTTGCTCAGAGAGGGTGTGGAGTCTTCTTCACTGGAGATATTCAAGAACCGTCTGGATGCAATCCTGTGCAATGTGCTCTGGGATGGTCCTGCTTAAGCACAAAGGTTGGACCAGAGGGCCAACTGTGGACCCTTCCAACCTGACCCTTTCTGTGATTTGTGATTCTACGTCACAAGGTGGTTTAGTTTTGTAATTTAAAAAAAAAACTCTCAACACCTCCTTTCTCCAGTATTCCTTAAGGCATGTTACCAAACTCCTGTGTATCTAAACATAAATCTTACTCCTCCAATTTTCAATAGTTTCATTTGATTATTAATTCGAACTACCAAAAAAATATCAGGAGTACTACATTCAGTGCAGGTAGCTCAGTGTAAGGCTACAGGTCCAGCTGCAGGTTGAGCTGTGGGTGGTGGGACCCCGAGGCAAGAGGATTTGAAAGGGCGCTGACCTTTGCATAATAGAGGGCCCCGGCAGCTGTGGCACCAGCCAGGTGAAGGGACACTCAGAGACACCAGGAGCCATTTGCACAGACTACATGTGCTTAGGCTTAGACTGCGAGGGTATAAAAGTCCAGGGTTTACTTTGTTCAGGGTCCCTTCTCAGACTCACACTGTGGGGGATACTATTCTGTTGCTGCAACATGATAAAATTGCTTACGGGAACCAGAGGTCTGAGGCTCTGCTATGGGAAACCTGGGAATGAAATGGTAAGGGAACCTGGTCTGACCGTGTGAGTGTAGTGAGTGTACGGAGTCAAGCAGGGAACCCTTTGTCCACTGGGGCCGCCTGCTGTGAAAGAGCCTCAACCCCCCAGTTGAAGTCTCTGGTGATGGGAGTGTGAATGCCAGAGTGGCTCCCAAATAGTCAGGCAGGAATTTTTCCTTAATATTCAAAAGAGATAATAACAAGTATTTTAATGAGGCATATCTCAATTCTGGAGTTATCCTTCCTAGAAATAAGTTGGCCACCAAAGGCATCTTGAGAAGTAATCATTCCTTTCTTAACCTAATTTTCAAAGTGCTTTTCTTTTCTCCTTTCAAAGGCTAGGATTCTTTGAAAATATCCTCCTCCAGCATATGCACGCAATTTGTCGTTTCACTTTTCTGCAAAACTTCTAGTAACTTTTCTATTTGAGTAAAATCTTTCTGCAATGACCACTGGAATTTGCTGCCTCCGTGTTTTCAAGTTTTCTTGTTTTAATTGGCTTTGTTTTCAAGGAGGTGTTTCTTGTCAAGACAGGAAAAAAAAGAAGGTAGAGAAATTGGCAGAATTATTTCAGTATAATAAAGACAACTTTAAAACAACAGGACAAAATGCATTATGCTATATATTCAGTGCAACTAAAAAACTTTCCAAATAGCCAAATAGACATCTTTTGTTTATGTTTGTAAAACAATACTCTACAAAATATCAGCATTGAAAAATGTTATAAATACTTTTTTCTGTGATCCTTCTTCCTGAGGGATACCACTGGAAAAATTCTTTCTCAAATAAATATTCAGAAGATATGTTTACAGAATGTGTTATATCTGTTCCTTTTTTTTCACTCTTGCTTTTTTTCTTGTAATATGAGACGTTTGATAGGAATCTTTTTCCCATTGATTTCTGACATGGAAATCTAATGTAGGCTCTGGAATATAAATCAAGTAAAATTGATGTGCTGTGGAAGGCTTAAGGCCTGTCCAAATTAACAGCACAGCTGGATCTTTTTACAAGTTTAAGAAAACTGGATGACACATTGCATATGCACCATATCTTGATTGCCCCCTGGTAGGGTACCAGCACAGGCAAACCCTGCGGCTCTTCACTGGATGCTGTCCAAGCTCAGCAGTGTACTGGGGAGAGCCCAGTGGCACGGGCAGAGGGAAACATTTCTAGGTTGAAATATAGAGGGAAAGGTTAAGAAGCTGAAAACCACTCAAATGATTACTAAAGGACAGTATCACAGGGAAATGACAGCACTGCACTCATCTTTCTCTGCTGAGAGTGCACAAATATATTTGCTGTTTCTTTTTTATTTATTTATTTGTTTATTTATTTATTTATTTGATTTGTTAGCGCACAGTTAATGATTACTTTGCATATTCAGAATAAATGAGTGCTGAAGCATTTGAAGAAAGGATTGGTGGGCTGGTTTTAATGTTTAACTTGAAATATGCAGAGTCTGTAAATCGGGTGATCAGTTCAGTCTTCTAGGGTAAATAAAAATTGCATTATATAGTGATGTTAAGAAATCCCTTCACGTAAGATAGAGGTTCAAGAACTCTATATTGACTAGGCATTCTATAGGTGTTTTTTCTTCTGACAAAATGATTTTTTTCAAAGTATTTGCTCTCTGAATTTCTGAACCTCATATGTAATCTTTATTCATATTGAAAATATCAAATTATTTCATAGAACAGTATGAGCCTCCTTTTTTTTGGGTTCTGTTTATTTTTTTCTGGTTTATATTTTATTAGGAATCTGAGATCAAATCTTCACTTAAGAAAGATAGAAGCAGACATTTTCAAATAGACGTTTTCAAAAGTATTTTCTTGCCATAAAATGGTCAACTCTTCTATATACAAATTTCTCCTTCAAGTATGTCAATGTGATATTGATTTCTAGCTGTTGTAGATATGTTATGGATAAACAACTATGACAAAATAGTACAATTTAAAAATAATAGTTGATTATTATTATTTAACATAAACTCAACACATGTTCAGAAACAATAAATACTTCAATATACTCAATATTCATATTAAGTACTCAAGTACTTTTAACACCTTTCAATACAAGTTAGAACAGGGAGAAATAAACTCAGGGTTTTTTCTGTCATATGTTCTTACTTTTGCTCTCTTTTCAGAAAACAAAAGAAATGTTTTATACTGCTGCTCCTTTTGATGTTTGTATTGAATTTTTGATGATATTACAACCTTGCAAATTTTCTTGACAATAAGGAAGATACCAGTAGGGTGGAAACTAGCTATAAACATGATGCTCTTGGAATAAAGGTAAATTAACAGAAGGCTGATAATTTTGTCTCCATCAGTATCAGTCTGATATTAATTGGGAGTGCAATGCTTCTAAGGCAAGTATTGACTCCATCTCAAATCCCGAGGAGACAATAAACTTTTCTGCCATGCACTTGTGCTCCCCTAAAAGGGAAAATGTAAAGATAATCATCAGAGTCTGAAACTTAGAACACAGTATATACTTAAAACAGAATAATAAATAACACTAAAAAGAGAGCAATGCAAGCAAAGCCTTCAGCTTTTCAGGATCTCTGAAAGTCTCTAAGTACCTCTGGAAACTCAATAAACCATTTTATACACCCTAAGTCTCCAACGGTTTTTTGCCTCAAAGCCTCTTGTTTAGTATTCCTTTCTACATTCTTCACTTGCAGAGTTCATCTTTCCCTACCTTTTTGAATGCCTGAAACAAATCTGACTCGTGAAATAAAACTGAGGACTAATTAGACTACATCCATATGGATCTGACTTTCTTACAGAGGTAATACTGAGACATTACTGAGACAAAAAAATTGATCAGAGTGAGCCTTTTGGTGAAATATCCATTGTATTATACGGAATAAAGTCTCTAGGATCACTTAACAGTTGTTTAAGAAGTATTTCTAAGAATGCTTTTATTTTTCTCTGACACAGTGGTGTTATCCCTAAACCCAAGATACATTTACCTATGTAGAATAATATATAGGATTTTCTGTTGAAATGTCATTTGTTAAGAGGTAAATGTATTATTATCTTCTCCACGGACGCCCCNTCAAATTAATGTTCCAGAAGAAAAATCCAAGAGAAAAAAGGGAGTCTCACTATGCCAAAATGCAACTCAATTCTGCAAGTTGTTAAGAAGGGTTATGAATGATATATTTCATTTGCAATAAAATGTAAATAAGCCTGTTAAAATGTGAATTGGTACTATATATTTGCATTGTAGACTGTGCATTGGTGATTTTAACATACACCAACAGACAAGATCAGATAAAATGAAATGGTAATGTAAGTTTCTCTAAGGTCCACCAAATTTCTAATTTAAGTTAGAACAGATGTCTGTCACTTATGTTTGTTTCATTTAATGCTCATTTACAGTAGGACTTTTATTCAATTACTGAAGAACAGTTCCAATAGACTTAATATAGTGTTGTGGTTTAACCCCAGCCAGCAGCCAAGCTCCATGCAGCCGCTCACTCACTGCCCCACCAGCAGGACTGGGGAGACAACAGCAAGGGTAAAAGTCAGAAAACTTGTGGGTTGAGATAAAGACAGTTTAACAAGGAAAGCAAAAGTTTTTCACACAAGTAAAGAAAGATAAGGAATTAATTCACTGCTGTCCATGGGCAGGCAGGTGTTCAGCCATCTCCAGGAGAACAGGGCCCCATCACATGTAGCGGTTGCTTAGGAAGACAAGCATCATCACTCGAGATCTCCCATTCCTCCTTCTTCCTCGGTCTTTATATACTGACCATGATGTCATATGATCTGGAATATCCCTTTGATCAGTTTGAGCCACCTGTCCAGGCTGTGACTCCTCCCAGCCTCCCATGCACCCCCAACTTCCTCACCAACGTGGCAGTATGAAAAGAAGAAAAGGCCTTGGCTCTGTAAGTACTGCTGAGCAATAACTGAAACATCTCTATTATCACCACTGTGTTCAGCACAAATCCAAAACACAGCCCCATACCAGTCACTGTGAAGAAAATTCATCTTATGCCAGCCAAAACCAGCACATCCAGGCATACAATTTGCACTCATATTTAAATTCCTAAGGGTAATATTCCTAAAGATATTAATTCACTTGTTAAAAAATAAGTGTATGTATGTCAAACACCATTTGAAACATTTTACAATATGTAAGACAGTGCCAGGACACTACCAGACACTAAACAGGACTTTTAGGGGACCCATGTTCCTCTGTCTCAGCAGCTGGGGGACTGTTAATGGACCCTCATTGCTAATACCCATATCAAGAGACATTAGCGACACATCTTCGAGTAGCTAAATTAAGCCTACAGTGTCTGAATATCTTTTACAGTTAAAGAAGAAAGAAAAGTGCCTTTGAAGATCAAAAGAGATTTCCTAATTTAGTTGCCAAATCTTAGGTAACAATTTTTCCTTTTGTAAATCAATTATTGAGAGGCACATGTTCATATACACTGACTGTGCTAGAATATAGACAGTCAGTAGACATAAATGAAATGTCTAGGTAATGCAGAATGGATTTCAACCTATGTCCAAAGGACAACTGTAAGTTTTACACTTTTCTATTTTGAATTGTGCCATTATCATCTCCAGCTGCAAAACAAGTGGATGAACTTTTTTATCTCTCAATAACTGTTTTCCTCGAAAAAAGAAATATTTTATGAAGTTTTACTTTTGCTTTGAGAAGGAATTTTTTGCAGTCTCTTTGATATTTTAGCTCTGGGACAATCAGTGAAGAAAATGTCAATAACAATAAAGTAACAATAAATTTTCCCCCATATGTGCTAACTCTCCGAAGCTGAAAAGGCTGGATAACTTCTATTAATAGATTTCAGAAGAGAATGTGATGTGTAAGTGCTAGCATTTTGGGAGTAGCCCCTGGAAAGAGTCTCAGAAACAACTCCTTCAATAATTTCTTATTCAATAAATAAGAAATTAAAGAATTCCAGAAAAAATACAATTTTTGTATCATAGTGTATTAGGAATTTTATTGTTTGCTTCCCTGCATATCTGCTTCATAACTGCATTACTGAAGATGCTGATTTTTCTTATTTCTCTTATGCATATATATATGATGCACTAATGCAATTTTTCATCATTTACTACTTTCTATTCTCTTGAAATGTGCATTTTTAATCCTGAGTGCAATCTGTCTGTCTTTAATAAATGTAAACAATGGCATAATTTTTTATTTCAATACAGTTTCTTATAGATTGAAGTTCTTATCTCTGTAGATAAAAGAAAGAGAGAGCAACTTGACATTCTTTGCTGAAAAGTACATTATGATTATCAACTCTGTGTGCCTGCTTTTCTAAGACCTGTTTTTTTAAGACTTCTGATTTTGAAGAGGCAGCACACTTTATAAAGGATATTGTACCATGTTACACAATTATATATTATACACTATAATTTGATGAAATACTAGGAATCTGCAACTCAAGCAAAGCAAGTATTTAAAGTTGTTTTGGCTTAAGAATACTTGTAGAGTGTTTCTGTTCTTTTCTCAGCAATATGGTATATAGGCACTTATTCTGGTCTCTAAATGAATCAGATCAAATTCAAGTGCAAGGAATACAAATGTCCATATGGGTTGATTAACCCTTCCAAAAGGTAATTTTTTTTTCTTTAGTTTAAATTTCTGTCTCTCTCTCTTTTTTTTTTTTTTAATCAAATTTGTACTAAAGCACAGAATAGTTTCATAGAATCATAGAATCATTGAATCATACAGTGGTTTGGATTGGAAGTGACCTTGAAGGTCATGCAGTTCCAAACCCCCTACCACTGATAGGGACACCTTTCACTATGCTAGGTTGCTCAAAACACTACCCAAAGTGCCTTGAACACTTCCAGGGACACGGCATCCACAGTTTTTCTGGGTAATCTGTTCTATTTCCTCAGCACCCTCACAGTGAAGAAGGTGAACCTAAATTTAACTGATGTGAATTCATTTCCCCTAAGCAATTTTTTGACACACGAAGTAAAAATAATTAAGGTTATCTATTAAAAAAATTATATTATGTTGCAATTCAGAATTTCTGTATCCATGTACGGACAAATTTCCAAAGCCATTTAGGAGTCTAAATACTCATAAGTCCCATTCTAATACTTAATGCTCAGTAGTACCTAGGAGGAACACTATAAGTGTATATACATGAGATAAGAGTTTAAAAGCCCTTGTGCTTCTGGGCCCAAATAAATGCAAGGTTGAGGCTGTTATAGTGTATATATAAATGCATAAACACTTTCAAAATCCACTAGAGGCCTAACTGGACCTGAACAAAGGCCTTTGAAAACTACTCTCTTAGGAGACCACGTTAATGCCTGTATCCCTTGGAATAAGAATGATGCTTGGAATAAAGGTGAGATACAATTCACCTAATTTAGTCATCAAAGTTAGATACCTAATCCAAGCTTGTCATTCATGCCAACTTTTTCTTTAAAAGGAAGAACCAGAAAGAGATGATTCCTGAGGGTGATTCATCCTATCTTAAGACCAACATTTAAGCAAGGTAGGATAAACTGTCCTTGAGAGAAGTCTATCTTCATTCTTTCTAACACATGAAGGAATTTAGTCAAGTGCCTTAGACTACCTCTATGCTTAACTTCTGGACAGTGAAAGATAGGTGAATCCTGCACTTTATTTTTCAGGACATTTCTTCAGAAGTGTTTTTCCTTTTCTTGGTGTTCCTTTCCCAAGTGGATTGCACAGGTATATCCGTCATTAGGTAAACATTAATTCTCTAAAGTACTGTAATTTGTTACTGTGATCTTAGAAATAATTTACATTATGTTTTTCTGAATGCATAACAAACTATTCAAGATAACCTTGTCCCTTTTTTTTGCCTACTTCTATTGACTGGCATCATATTTTTATAGAATTATATAAGATAAAGAAACTGCTGGGTATTTTGTTTGGTGGTTTGTTTTTTTTGTTTTTTTTTGTTGGGGTTTTTTGGTTGGTTGGTTTTTGATTTTTGTTTTTTTGGTTTTTTGTTTTGCAGTAACAAAGGAATTGATATCTATAAGTTCCTGTAGACAGAGGAAGGACCAATTTAAAAAAAACATCATAATATTACAGTCAAAACTCTTTGCTTAAGATTTTAGTCTTAAAATTTTGGCAGTAAATTTGTGTCAGAGAAAATGTCAGCCCTTCAACTACAAAATCATAGATAATGATTTGTACATGTAGACCAAAGACAAGCAGGTATCCCAACAGAGGAACAATAGGATTTCATGAAGCAAAAATTTTTTTCAGTGGTAATACACACTGTAAGTCCCAGAATCCATCCCTTACCATGGGGCTTATTCTGCTCTCTATTCAAGTGAACTTCAGCAGCTGGAAATACTGCAATCCACCCTTTTTAGTTTTTATCTAAGCCAACTATAGTTATGGGCCTTTATTTTTATTCAAGAAGAGGCAGTTCTTGCACTGGCAATGGCAGAATTTCTGGTCTGTAAAGTGGAGTTGCAATTTTTTAGGGTGTACATAGAGTAAAGATACACAAAAAATTCAGTAGATGCTTTTTACTATCCTTATTTTTTATAACAGTGGTACCAAACCCCCAAATTATGATACCCAGGTGGGCAGGAAGTAATATTTTCCTATGGTTTTGTTGCCATTGTTAACAGTGTTATTGCAAATATTTTCTTGCATTCAACAGTTTCAGATTTTCATGGTCAATTTTTCTGTCTGCAACCAAATATTTCAATTAATCTTAAATAACTCTAAGTTTGTTATTTTTTATGGGGTAACGGGGAACAGATCTGAATCCAAACTGCTGGTAGATAAAGGAAGAACAGTGGATTGTAAAACTGACATCCGACAAAGTAACAGTGCAAGTAACGCATAGCTGTAGTTGACAGATGACTAAGTTACATGCAATTCTGAATCATCAGTTCCATCTGTTCCAAACCACAAAAGACAGTGGCAAATTTTCACAACTAGGGTCTCTGTCAAGAACATTTTCACTCATAATGTAATTCCTCAGATATTGACATAATTGACAAAGTAAAGGACATGCAGGATAGGTGGATCTACGAAACCCCCAAATTCGTAACAAATGCCATTAAGACAAAGTAATGAATCTGAAAATTCCAAAGAGTTAAGTCTCTTCTTGTTGTCATTTCTGACATTTTAATACATGCTATCTTTATTGACTAACTTTCTTGCCTCATAGCAAACAAAGGGAAAACTCAGATCATTTACTTCTATTTGTAAAGTCTGGTCAAGAATATTTCCTGCCTCATGTTAATCACAAGGAATCCTGCAGCAAAGAGATATCTGATTCATCAATCCCTGTAGTACCTTAAAGTTATATTATTTCTTTCATTTCAGCAGGGAAAAAGTTCCAACAAGATCAAGGATATTATCAAAGGCATTCCAGGTGTTGAAGACAAATTCCCTTGAAGATTGCTTTATGTGAGACTAGTTTTCGTCCTCACCTTTGGCTATTTCAGGTGAAAATTGGCAGTAGTGCATCATTAAAATAAATCAAGATTTTTCCTAGCAAAATAAATTAAAAAATCAAAATCATGCATATGGTTTTCCTTGTAATCTGAAAGTCAAATGTAATTCTTAACCAAAGAAATGTGGTTATTCAATTGCTTTGTCAACACCAGGCACATCTGTGCTACAACTTGGACTAAGGAGAGAAGAGTTGTTATGTAAGACAAAAAAGAAATATTTGTCTCAAAGTGCTTTCTTTCTTTTCTGGAATAGGTAATACCTGATAAATATGCAGTCATATTATATAGATACACATTTATTTTAATGATAGGCATAAGATCCTGCCAGTTAATGTGAATGTGTGACACATGGATAGGAATTCCCAAACCAAAGTGCACTTCCTAGACTCACTGCTTTGTGAGGACAGGGAGCCTTAGGAGGAGAGGCCAGAGTGGAGCTGAAGATAGATCAGATGATTGGAATGTTGCCAGGGTTGAATAGCTCTTCAATAACCTTGAGGATAGTGGAAAAATGTAAAGTGGAAGAAACCAAGAAGAGTGGTTGAACTCAACAGAGCAATTTTTGATAATTTAGACCACTGAAGTGGTTAAAATTAATGTAAAAGGAGATTGAGGACAAGTGAATTGGTCACTACCATGTGAGATATGAGTTAAATTTTTTAGAGAATAAGAAATAGCTTTGACTGCTCCTTGCCTCCACTGATTTATTCTGCCATTCTGGCCCATTCCCACTACTCTTCTGCGCTAGAGGGCAGAAGCAGATCTTCTGGAATGTCCTCGACAATGCAGCATCTGCAAAGACTCTGCAAATAAAAAATCACATTGCAGAATAAAAATTACATATTACTTTCGCAGCTAAATTTTTTTTTTCATGTTTTGTAGGTAGGTGGTATTTACATATATATATATTTACTCCCATGGAAACAGACAAGTTAATAATGTATCTTTCTGGGCTATACCTTGGGAAAATTGTTTATTTAACCATCCTAGCCTTGATTACTATGAAAATACTAATTTCTTTGGGGATTTGGGTGGGGGGCCAAAACCAAGAATCACACCTCTTCATGTCATGTGAAGAACGACATCATTCTGCGCATTGAGAGGGTTTTTTATTAAGCAGAGCATTTTTTTGTTAAGAGAGCAATTTCTAGTCTAGTGTTTCTGTCCTACACATCATACTCACATCAGCTATAGACCCTGCCTCTCTGGTCCAGATTAGACTGGCAGCACAGATGGAGGGCATAGGACACTCAAGCAGACTGCTGGATGTGCCCTTGTCCTGACTGGTGGCGTGGCCCCTGCGGGAAGGAGTTTCACCTTGGACTCAGTCTTTGATATTAAGTCTGAGGTCCACACATGGTGTGCTGATCTCCCCTCCTGGTGGGTAATTGTCTTCTCTATTACACTATAAACTGGACCATCAGCAGAAGTTGCTAATGACTTTGTTACTCATGCAGCCTGCGGCCAATTGCATTGACTTTCTCTACATCTAGGGCTGATTAACAATTATCACTGTTATCTTCAGTGTTTCTGTCTTCCACCTTCTTCAGCCGTCATGTATTACAGAGGTGTGAGATCAACAATAGGCACATAAACCCCTTCTCTGTTCTGGGCTGCAGCTTAAGGAAGACATACACTGGTCAGAGTGAGAAAGTTTTCAAAGAACTACCAAGTCTTTCTGAATATAGAATGGAGAAGGAACCGTCCAGTCTTTCCCTCATTTCAGCCACCTACCTCCCTCTGCATAATTCAGTGCATTTACTTGACAACTACTTGCTCCAGAGCATAGTATTCTTGTTGTGATTTAGCCTATGACAAAAATCAATTGGCATTTTTATCTAATTGGATAATTTCTAGAAAAAAAGGTTCCAACTTATTCAATTCACCATTGCAGCAAGTAAATATTTGATATTAAAATGCATCCATTTACATTTTTCAAGTGTATTAAACTAGCAAATCTTGGACTCTGAGATTTGTAAGAATAAAGTATGAAAAGGGGTTTGAATAGGCTTTTTGCGTCTTCACTCTTTTCGTACTCACATCCTTCAAACAGGAGGTCACTGCCAAGTCCCAAGAAAGTGAAAAAGCCCTAGATTAAAAAAAAAGTCCATTGAAACTTCTACTGGTTAGTAAGACTGGAAAGCTCTGATGTTTCTGAGGCAGATCTAGACATGAGCTGAGTACTCAACTTTTCCACTGCCTGGAAACGTTATCTAGCAGCTGCCGAGGAAAGGTCAAAATATGTGAGTCGATAGTTCCTGATGAGTGTGTAGGCACAATCTATCCTTTCTCCCAGTACTGGCAGGAACAAAAGATATGGTTCTTCATGTCTCTCCTGCCCATTACAAAAGGACTGAGATCTTTTTGAGGAGTTCAAGTACCGTACACTTTATGGAAGCATAATATATAAGACTTTTTTTATATATAGTGCAGAATCTACTTTCAAAAGCTGTAAGGAAATGAAATCTGATGAAAAAACAAAACCAAGGAAGAATACAAAAGTATTGAAAATCTCTAATTTTTTTTTTTTTCCCCAGATTAGTTCCTACACCTAATTTCTTTAATGGACATACAAATGCTTGCACTGGCACGAAAGTAAAAGAAAATTTTCAGACAAAGGTATGTGTAGGACCATTTGTTTCAGCACTAGTGCTAACTAGAAGTGATAGCAAATAATGGAAGTCTGAGATCACAACAGTAATCACAGCATTGCCATTAAATTCCTCCACCTCTATGGTCTCCTTTACACCCTTTCCTTGCTCAGTCCCAAAACAGTAGATTTAAGATATTTTGGACAGGTGTGCATTGTTGTCCTGTGTCTCATGTACATTTTTGTAGCCGAACAGAATGCAACTGGAGCAGAAAAAGTAAAGTTGTCAGGGCAGACTAATGTAACTGAATAGCTACTGTGACCGGCTGAACTGGATGGAGATAAATACAGAGTAGAATAGGAGATAAATACAAAGTGGAGAAGGAGATATTGAGGAGGCTTTCAAATGCCTCCTGATGCTTGTAGGTCAGAAGTACAATTGCAGTGCAAGGCAGGGAAGACGCAACGTCCCTCATTCTCTTCTTTACTGTTCTGCATGTATTTCAATTGCCATAATAAAATGTGGCATCTTTTTAGGTGGAAAACGCTCGTGTCATCTTGCATCTCCTGTACCCTCTAAAAATTGTTCTTTTTCTCCCACTACACTTAGCTTTCCCAGTCAGAAGAATTAGTATAATTATCTTAGTTCACACCTCAGTTCACACTGAAGACATTCCAGTTTACTGGTTTGAGACACAGACAAACTCAGACACAGTTCAAATTATTTTTCTCATAGTCTCTTTTCTAAAGTCACAGTTGCATGACAAAATATTAGAATAAAATTTCTAGCTCTTATGTTCCCAATCAGTCATGTTAAACAGATTTTTTCAGCCTTTCTAAAAGAAAAATAAAAGTATTATTTTTCCTTTTTTTTTTTTTTTCTGCCCACCATCTGATTGTCTCACTATGTTGCTAACCTCTCTCAGCCAAATTCTCAGATGATCATCATCTTAGACATTGAAAAGCAATATCTCTGGGCTAAGTTCTGCTCTGCTATACAGATATGCCTGTGTTTGTTTAAAGTCACTGGATTGATTTTATGGTTAGAGATGCATTGGAAATGGTGAAATAAGAGGCCAAGTCTCTCTCAGCCTTTGGCTCTAGATGCTAGTTACTACTGATGAACCATTTCATAAGCTGCTTTCCTTTTCAGATATTTTCCTTGTAAACATGAATTTTGCCTTCAGAAAAGTGTAATCAAATAAGCACTCTTGCTGTCTAATAGAAAACAGTGATAGCTGCACAGCACAGCTAGTGTAATCTATTTCACAGTATGTCCTCTTTTAATCTTTTATTTGGTTCAAAGAAACTGCCAGGTCAGAACACACAACCACTTTCTCTGAAAGAAGAATCAGCTAAAGGTTTCCAAAAAATGACTTAAAATAATTCCATTGATTCCTCTATGCACACGTCGTTTTTTTTTTATTCCCACCGCTGTTTAGTGGAGATGAACTGTGAGTTTAAGAAGAAATTTGAGACAATGATTCTCATTGTGTCTCTGAATTTCCTGAGATAGTGGCTGGTGGGAAAAATAGTTTCATGTGGAAAAAGAAATAAAATTTCTCATGTGTCCTTCCTCATCTAAAAGTGACAGGACATATGACTTTGCTATAAGAAGTATCTCATAGGGTAAGATTTGGAAATATATTTTTGAAGACTCCAAAGCTGTTTCGGTCTATTGTGAATTCTGGAGCAAGAAAAGATTCAAAGCTATTTTCCACTTAACCTCCCAGTTGTAAACATCTGAAAGCAGAGCCCAGTTAAGCTAAGCTCTATGCTGTGCAAGCACATAAAAAGTCAGGACATTCTTATTGTATCCTATATTTACTTAGGTATTAGGGAGACTGGACTGTTTTGAAGTGAAGCATTTATTCCTAAATATGAAAACAGCAGCTGGAGCAATCACAGGTGGCCAGAAATCTGAATTCCAGAAAGCTGCAGAGTATATTTTGATGTGCTTGTATGGACAAAATTCCCATAAGAAGCCATGATAGCTTGTTAATATTTACCTATTCGCATAGTTCTCCATATTATTTGCAAATACACTTAAATTATGCAACAAAATTTCACAGATGGAAGGATACACTTCACTTGTAAGATAGATGTAGCAATACGTTTATTGATATAAATCAGTGATTTTGCAAGTGCAAGAGTGGTTTAACAAGATTCCATGACAAGGTACACTCAGTTATTTACTGCACAGAGGACGGGGTCAGACAAAACTGCCAGGGAGATCTGTTGAGTCAGCAGGTTCAGAAATGTCCACCTATTGTTCTAAACACCTTCTCAAGGGGAGTTTAGACGTGTCTGGATTCAGACTTAGTCCCAGAACTTGGTCAATGGTTTATGTGTAACGGATTTCATGCTCACAATAAATCCTTTATATCACTTAGCTAAAATTTCAAAATTTAGCATGTTATTTATCACTTAATGAGAATCTGTTGTGGGAAGGAATCTATCAGGCTTGAGGAGTTACCTTCAGAGGTGCCTTTACTCAAGGCTTACAACCCACTGCTGTGCAGGAAGGCTCAGTGAGCCCTGGGTTGTCCACTATCTATGGAGTAAGACAATTGCTTCATAGTCATATTTGCATATCAGCTACAGGAGTTATTTTCTTCCAAGCTTGGCTTGAATCAAATCTTCTCCAGCAGGATGTTTAGAAGAGGCACATTGCTCAGATTAGATCTTGCCTATTGTACTGTTATCTATCTCCCCCGAATCCACTATAAGCTGGTCACAGCCATCATGTCCAGACCAGACACAGCCATTACGACTGACACTCATGATTATCACTTGAGCAAAGTTACAGGAAATAAAGGTCAGGTTCTTGGAGTAAATACACCATCACAAAAATAGATAGAGGTATATTAGTGTAGTTAGATGGACAAATTAATAAAAGTGATAAGAACAAACCCAAGTATGTTTAAAGTTTCCATGTAAAAAGTTAAATACAATATTATATTTGACAATGTAATGTTTGCATTTTACATTGACCTTTAACAGGCAGCAATACTGTTGAGTCTTACTTTCTGCATTTGCTGTGCTGACTAGAAAATAATGCAGAAATGCAAAAAGCACTAGTTAAATTGGTTTTAGACTTGACATTCTATTCCACGTAACTCAAGAATATCAAGTGTTATAAGGGAGCTCTAGCTGAATATGTAACAATATAAAACAGGAAACATAACTGAAAAAAGTTATCTCACTTTAATTAAGTTTTTAAAAGTTGATAGATACACTATCATAGCTGTCTGGAATTTGCTAAACTCTCAAATATGTGAATTTTCTTAAATAAACACTTATTTTTAAAAAAAAAAATCAAAAATTCATATTCTTACCTGATATTAAAAATGAAAAATCAGCCTGCCATCTTAAGTGAATATAAAATCCTCTTTTGCCCAAATGCAAGTTAAACACAAACTAAAGTTTCTTTTCTTAGAAGTAAAGTGTCTAAGAGCAATGACATTTACCTCAAAATCATTTGTGCTAAAACGCAATTATTTATTGAGCTTCAGTCAGTGGAGCTGATGTCTTTTTTTTTTTTCTTGTCTTTTT
>VWZG01000573.1:128783-151608 GCA_013396735.1 Grallaria varia
TTTTTTTACGTTGGGTGGCAATATAATCAATATTGATATCAACATAACTGATGTCAGCATAACTGAAAACTGAGAGCTTGGCTAATTTGCAAAATGTGGACTTAGGTCTTCAAGTGAATCCCTCACTTCTAATGATAATCAGTCCCATTCTCAGTCTTCCTCCTCTTTGGAATCCGTGGGTTTCTTAGAGTTGGTGGGCTGTGATCTGCCCCTGCTGGAATTACCTTATACCTAGTCAGAACTGATATCAGACAGCCTGATGAGTTGGCTTTCCTTGTGGATCCTCTGTGTCTGTTGTCAGTGTACCACCAGCTTTGTTTACCTCCCTCTAGGCCTGAGACAATGCTCAGGGAATAGTACCACCTTTACCTTATCTCAAGTTCCCTTCAGCTGGCTTAATTTACAGTCCAAATTCCAGGAATTCACGGAGGCATACAGGTGGGAGAAGAAAGTGGGAGCTTGGTTGGTCACAGATGCCATCTGTCCCGTAACTCAAGGTGGTGGTCCTTGTTTGACTTGTGAGAGGTGTACGGGGAGTTGTCCCTCCAAACAATTTGCCACACCTTTGTCTGGATACATTTCCAGGACATGCTAGCCAGACCTTGCCAGCCCCAGAGCCATCACCATCCTGCTGCTCCATTCAGTGCTTATCTCATGGCAAAGTCCTTCTGTGGTCTTAACAGTGTTTGAGACAGGCAACTGTGAAGTCCTTACAGTCCAAAACTAAGACCCTCAAAAGACGATCACTTTACAATTAGTATGGTACTGTAGCAGTAGCTCTGTATTGTGGAAAGTTGATGTTGAGGACGTAAAAATAAACTACTCATTTTGTGGAGTTTATTTCAGTCTACAGCTATTCATCAGCAGTTGGAATGAATCTCCAATGTAATCAAATTTCTGCAGTCAGAATGTGAAACAAGGGATGGCAACACGGTATAATTCAAAGATTTTCTTCAAAAACACACTCCCAATCTGAAATAAAACATTAACATGGATCACCTGAAGTCCCTAATCTTAAGAGATTCCTAGGTTTCTTTAATACCTAAACCCTCATTAGTAAATTATAGTATTTTTTTCCTATTTCTGCTCATCATGTCACAAATAATGAAGGCTACTTAACTCTAGCAGGCTGAAAATAACCTTTAAAACTTCAATATACATTTCAATTTTTTTTCTGAACACAGGTATTTAATTAGACCATACAAACCACAGTAGGGAGGAAATCAATTCTTAAGTCAGTTCCAGTACCTCAGCTGCTGGAGTACTTACCTGACTCTCACGGCACTTTGTAATATTGCTTTTGTCCAATTATCAGTAGATGGAACTCTACCTTTCAAAATATCTCCTAGTAATCAAAGCTAGATTTCTTGCACATTTACAAATGCAGAGAATTGAAGTTACTATGTTTTGTATTGGAATACAATTAATCTATTTGCATATCGAGGTTTTAGGACTTTCAGAGGTGAATTTTCAATAGATGAACTTGAGAGAACCTCACAGAAGATATTCAGTAGAGAAGAGCTATATTAATCTGGCAGCATCAGAAGGGATCAAATTGAATGCAGGTTCCTACACCTACAGTGGTTAAGGTAACAAAAACAAGAGATTTAATGCCTTTCATATTCCAAACGGCTTTCCATGCTACCTACCTGTTAATAAAAAGGAAAAAAACCAGACTCAATACGACTGGAGAAATGGCTTTATTACTTTGGTGAGAATTCACCACTGAGCTTCTCACATCAAAAAGGTGCTTTCACGGTTTAGAGGGATGTATTTAATACTTTCCTTCTCTTGTCAGTGTGGTTTTGTGTGTTGCTTTTTTTTTAACCAGAAACTACACATTTTGGAGACTAGATTTTTAAAGGACTATATTTACCTGTTAACACTCTGCTTTCATTAAAGTGCCAAGGTGAATTTTAGTAATTTGCTGTAGCAAAGGATTACTTTACAGTGGAACATAACATTTACGTGGAAATGCAACTGTTTTAATTATCTAGTTCAGCTTCCAAATGTTATTTTTCCTTTCATGGATCCATAAGGATGTCATATACACATAAAAAGTTCAGCATTTATTAATCAGCAAGCAAATATCTAATTTAGATATAATTTATTATTGTTATTGTATGTAGAACCATTAGAAAGTTACTAAAAAGCTCTTCATAATACAAATAATAAGTGTTCCAGTGACCTCATTGCTTATAAATTTTCCCTTAAATTATTTTAATTCTACCTTTACAAACATTCTTTCATACCTACTATAGAATTCTGTAGAAAAATGAAATACTGACGCTATAATTCTACTGTATAATTGGTATTCTTTTGGTCTAACAATTCACAGAGGTTAGTAGGGAAGTGGCACCCAACATATATTTTGCTTAAGTCAAATGCAAATAAAAATACAATATTTGAGGCATAAAACCAGGCTATTAACAGCTGTGTGTCATTACAGAAACATGATTCTATAATGAGTGCTGGTAACATGGATTTAAAAAGAGTAATGTCCTTATATTAAAGCACCTACTGATCCTCACTACTTTTGAATGATGAAGTGTCATAATGGCTGCAAGCAGGGTGTGAAATAAAAAAAAAATGAAGTTATGAGGCTTTTAAAATGTTACACACTAAATAAAAGGAGCAATCAAATCCTCTAGCACTTTAACCTCCACCACCACCTAAAGGAACACCCAGTCCCATTCTAAGAGGAGAAGGTTTCCTACATGGAATTTGTCCTTTGCATTTGGTAGCAACCAGAAGGTGGAAATAAAATCAGTAACAAGTCCTTATCTCATTTTAAAGCCTGTCATTAACCTTGGATTTTTTATTTGTCATATATCCTGGAGGTGGTTTTGTGATCCATTAGTGGCATCAGTAAGAACAATGTTTGATATTAAAGCGTGATGAAATCATAGATACGGATTTTTGACCAAGATATCTCCACTGTTTGTTTTCACTGTATTCAAGTGGAATACATTTTTTAATGCAAGATTACAACTCTGTATCTGATTTGTAGTACTAAATATTTTATTAATACAAAAATATTCTTGAAATGTATAAATGTTGACTGTAAAAAAGTCAATACAGAACTAAGCCTTAAACATTATTGGTTATGTGAAGTTATTATTCTAATATTAAACTTCAAATCTTAAGACTTAAGATCATAGGTACTGTAGAGCATGTGAAAAATCACTGGAATCAAGAGTAGATTGAAACCAACCATAATAAAGTGGTTCTCAAGCAAAAGTTCAGAAACAGTGAATCCCAAAGAGCAAGTAGTCTGTAAGCAATTTGTATCAGATTGCAGGCTATTGTATTGTTGACAACAACATAATAGTGGAGTTAAAGTGCTTTTGAAGAGCAAATACTGATCCATTAAATAAAAAGGTTAGCTACTCTACATAAACTGTCTTAATAAGCAGGTCACAAATTTATGGCAAATTATTCAAGTTTATTACCAGCTTCACCTGTGGGTCTAAGACAGGAATCCAAATAGTTGACAGAGAGTCAGCCCTCCTGTTTTGATAAGGATCTCAACTGATTTGTGCAGTGCTTTCAGCTGAAATAATTTAGCAGTTGATAGGTCCATGTTAGCAGCAGCAGGCAAAGGCAGTTCTTGATATCCCTTTGTAGTCCCTTGCAAAATTTACACTATTCAATTGCTTTCATTCTTTTTCTTTCAACACTTCTGTAACATCATACTTTGAGATAAGGAATAATTCCTGTATTTTTTGTTTATTTTAAGAAGCCTTGCATAAAAATTCTATGATCTTCCCTCACTCTTTAAATGAGGTTATTTTTATTTTTTTTGTTAAGGCAATTGGAAATTAAATTTTGTTAGTATTGTTGTCATGTTTATTTTTATGTTATTTTAAATGGAACTCATTCTAGGGAGTAAAACCTGATAAGGCTGATCAGTGACAGCTGATGTATTTGAAACTTAGCTAAAAATTGATTGAAGTAAAATATTCCCTTTTACCATATGTGTAACTGATCTACAATATTTGCTTAAATATTTTGTGAACTATAATATTTTAATTATTGCTCTTACAAAGCTCAGTCAAGAACAGAATCTCATTGTGCCTGTAGGAAATATCTATCAATGCTCTTATTTTATTTCCTAATACTCTGTGTTTTAGGACCAAAGAAGCAAAAAGAGCTGGAGGGTCAGATAACGTAGTTTTAATACTGTCTATCTGCAGTGTATGAAAGACTTATCATTTTGAGGATGAGCCTTTTTTTTTTTTTTTGCAGATGAGAATTCATTAATCCTTACTGGCACTAGTATCTGGCCACTGTAATGGGCATTGCAGCAAAAAGCACTGAATGGTAACAAATTGGGTGTCTACACTGTAATTGTCACCATGATTTGTGTAATGCCAAGTCTGTACTAGTCTTTAGCTAAATAACTTGAGCCCTCAAAACATCAAAGTCTAGTGAAAGCTATGGACTCAATCATTACGCTTGCAAGATTTGCTTAGTTGCTAATTCAAATGTGTCTAGATCTCACTCTAATGACAGCAGCTGTAGTGCAGACACTGGTGACAAAGGTTCATACACAGCCCTCCTGCTGGCCAGGAAGATTTTTAGACTTGTCTATGTGAATCCAGGCTGTCTGGAAAAGCAGGGGCTCAACTGTGTGTAGTGCACAGTATGCATGCAGAGAAATCCCAGATGGTAATATACTAAATCTGATGAAGGAACAAGCTGGAACTCTGCAGAAGAAAGTTGAAGTGATAATTTGCTTTTATCAAATGGAATAGGAGGTTTTGTGGTTAAAACAAGGAATGAAAATACATCAGTTTGTATCCCAGAAACCACTGCTTTTTCAAAATCACCAAGAATTGAATGATTCTATCAAAGTTCTCATAGCAGAATATAAATCATGCTTCTATTTGTAGCTTGGGCTAAAGGCATTATGTTCCTGCTTTGTCTTTCATTGTTTATGGTACAATAAAGTGAAAAGTACTACAGAATCTCAGGCCATACAGGGAAAAGGAGATTATTCTGGAATAAGTATTTAGCCATAAAAATGAAAAGAAAGAAAAAAGCTTTTCCAGGAAATTATGAATGGAGCTGAACAGACTAGAATTAAGTCTGTAATACAGACAATGCTGTATTTTATTAAATATTCACAACGTTGATAATGTTTTCAGTTATTGCTCTTCAAAGAAGTTTACTATTTTACATTTTTTCATCTTGGGTACTCTGACTACCTTTTCTGTTGTTGTTATGCTTCAAAAGTCTATAGAGAAATTGAATTCTATGAAAAAAATGCAATTATAAAGTAAACACTGTGCTGAAATTTATTCATCTTTGACATTTCTATTTCATATCTTGCTCAATAAATTTATTGACTCATTTCTTGGCACTCCCAGTAAATAAAGTTTTATTAGACATTGAAACTCATTCAAAGAAGTAAGAGAAAAATGAACTACCTAACTGGAAGAGTGGGTTTACAGGGTGACAGTCAGGTATGTCTTTGATATGATTTACCCAACTACTCTTCCAGATAAAAAATAAACAAAATATAATCTTATAAGTGGATGAAATGTAAACCTGACAGCTTATGCTATTTGTTATAGATTTCTCCAGCACACAGAGCAAAACTTAAGGTTAAACTGAGGCATTGGGTTCTTGCTTGCACATTTTCACAACATGCAGAGAAAAAAATTATTATAATTTCTTTTTCCTGAATCAAAAAGATTTTCAAATAAACAAAACCCTAAAGCTCTCATCTCCCTGAGTTATGTGTAATTTTTTTTGCTTGAATATTTTTTTTTTCACTCACATGGCTCAAATATAATTTTTTTTCAAACTCTTGGAAGCAGAAATTGTATATTAATTCATTAATTAACATGAATTATATATTTATTCTCTGATGCCTATTCAAAGACTGTACTTGTAGAAAATAAAAAATCAATATCCAGGTTTCCCCATTTAAACCAAAATAGAAGTGGGAACAAGACTTAAAAAGTCAAATGTAAGATATTCTTTAAATTAATAGCAGTCTGTAATGCATGCCACATCTAGTCTAAATATACAGTTTGACAGATAAAAGAGGAGAATGGGAAATTCTTGCTGGCAAATTCCTAGGTCCTTGTTTAGACATCTCTGTTGCCTACTTCTACTGCCTTGTTATAGTGCAGCTCAAAGTACCATGTGTTAGGCTCTGACCTGGAAAGTTCCTCAACGGATTTTTTGATATATACACTGACATAACCATAACACGTTTGGGTGGAATGACATCTCCTTCCTTCTTTTCTATACAATGCCTCCAAGACCCTACAAGAACTTCACAGGATTTAGCTGCTGGGGAGGATAACATAGATTCCACAGTGTGCCTTTTCCCATCGCCTAAAGGTCCTAAAAGGAGCAGAATAGGTCAGAGCATTTTCATGATCATCTTATAACCATACAATTTTTTTGCTGATATTTTACTTTGAAGAAATGAAGTTCCTTGTATTATTGACTGTGAAACTACTGGAAAGTCAGTAGAACAGGTTTATTACAAAGGCTTGTCATTTTTAATGTCTACATATTGCACGAAAAACAGGATTTAAAGTTTCACAAGACTTTTAATTCACCACATGGAGATTACACAGAAGTTCTCTCTGAAATTCGTTCTTTCCCCTACATTCTGCTTAAAGGAAAAAAAAACCAAACACAATAGATCTTCCATTTACAGTTTGCGTACTAAAATACCTAAATTAAATTATTTTCTTAGTCAAGATTCTATAAAAATATTGTAGTTGTAAAAAAGGGAAAAAGTTGTAGTAATAACAAGTGTGCGTATATGGACATGCATAAATACATATATACACATATATATACATATACATATATATGCACACTCAGATTTGCAAAATATCTATAATTTTTTTTTTATAAAATATGCAGGTACCTTTGCTTGTCATGAGCAAAAATACTTCTTTATCCATAAAAGAGAAAAAGGGCATAAAAAGGTTGATTCCAATGGATTTTCCAGAGTGATTCATCGACTAAAGGCTACCAGAGATCACAATGCTAGCTGAATAAACAAGCTATTTTAGAAACCGCAAAATTATTCAGAAACTATATACTTTTACAAAGTAAGTTACCTCATCTTGTCATAAATTTTCATTTGTTCTCCTACCATCCTTTGCAAGCCATTCCTATATTAATTATCATGATTATCTTATGCTTAAGATTAAAATTGCTAAATCATACCCAAGGGATTTCATTCCAGTAATGCCTGCCACAACATTGCTCTGAGAGCTGATGGTGAAGCAGCCTTAAAGACGACCTCCAAATCTTTTGTGAGTTACCATTTTCTAAGACAAGAGTTCTTATCCAGTAGTATAACCTGTGGTTCTTGTTGCAAAATGTATTAATCTGCACCTGCATTTTGGTGGATTCTGAGAATTTGATGAAGTGACTAGATTAAATTCTAACAGTAAACTGCCCTTCTTTGTATTTAGTATCCCATCAATCTTTGTATCATATGCAAATTTAATCAGCTAAGATTTTATTTCATCATCTAGATTGTTTCTAAGAATGTATTGAATACTGTTGGACCAGGAATCTCTCTCAGGAGACCTTCCTTGAACAGTCCTGCTCAACAGTATCTGCCAATAAGAGAGTTTTTAATTCATCTAATGTGTTTCCTCTTGATTAAAAATCTTGCAGTATAGAAAATTAAAAATGTCATGTGACAGAATTGCAAAAGCCTTAGAGAAGTCCAAAGATGCTGTCTGAACACAGTTGCCTGTTTTGTTTGACAAAAGATACTTTTCCGTGACACTCGAGCAGTGTTCATGATACTTTTTGGTTTATGTTTGTCAGTGAAAGAGCCCTGAAAAGAGGTACTGCCTTGTAAAATCAAGGTAAAATGTCTTTTGTTTCCTGTCCCTTCTCTTAGCATCTTTAAAATGTTTTTCACTGCCTCCTGTTTGTCTCTGCATACTCCCATGAGCTGGGACAACCTCGTAACAACCACCGATAATTAAAAAATTTCCTTTTGAAGTCCAAAATATTGTACATACAATACACATGCTTCTACATAAAGGTTCAGACACATGCACTGTGTAAATAACAACATGCATCTGTAATTCTCATTTTTCTTTACACCCTGCCAAAATGAGTCTGAGCATTTCAGTTTGTTTTAAGAAGAAAGACATTAATATCCTTTGTCTCAAAATGTGATATCTTTACTTGGAATATACCCATTCATTACAATGGAAGAATGAGTGCAAATACAGAAATCACTTTAGCTCTCTCTGATTATTGTTCTGTTGTACTGTGACAGCATATATAGGACAATCTGCAAGGTTTTCTTCCAAAGTCTTTTTTTATGCATTGGTCTGCAATATTTGTGCATTTTTTTCTTCTATATGAAGGAAAGGAAATGAACTTGAACAGGTCTTGTTCCTTTTTTATCTTAGGAAAAAACTGGCCTTCGGCATGCCAATTCATTATATTTAGTGTTTAATTTACTGTTAGGTTATGCAGCATTATAAGAAGTGAAATCTCTGGTCCAAAGTATAAAGATCTTTTGATCTTTACTGGAGCTTTATTTCTCTTTAAAATGAAGATGCAGCTATAGTGTTCACCTTCATCAAACCTTTAAATGCTGCCTTGGATCATGAAATAAAGACTTGTTCTTCTTTAAAGTTCATAAGAGACTAAAACAATCTCTGTAACTTTTAATAAGGTGCATATTTTAATTATGTTAAAGGGAAAACTAAATATATTTACTGTTTGAACTGTTGACTCTCCAAATCAAATTCAGAAAAGTCAGAAATTGACACTAGAAATTGCCAAAAGTTAAAAGAGTCTTTTTATTTTTAAAAAGTACAGGCTTTTTGTAAATGTTCATGGAACAAACTGTGCAGATTTAATTCTTATCAAGATGTAAACTCTTTAAAATAATTAAATCTTAAGATATATTAACAGAAAAATGTCAGATTAATAAAAAAGCCAAATAATATTTAAAGTGAAGGAGATACATGATAATAAATAAAAACAGAGACTAAAAAGCCAGTTTTCACAGAATTAATTAAACACCTAATTAAATTAAGATGGTCACTTCTGATTATCAGGCAAAACTTTCCTCCTGGTTGAAGAAATGATGCGGTAATTTTGTTTCAATTCTATAACCCAGTAGAACTTTGACAAAAAAAGTATAAAAGTCTGAGTAATCTGGAAATGTGTGCCTGCAATATTAATGGAGGCATAAGGGAAAGCATGGTATAGAGCTAAAGAAGGAAAACAGAAATCTGTCTCATTTGTTTTTCTTTCCTCTCATTCATACACTAACACAATTAAATTAACCTCTTCAGAGGATAAATTAAGAACAAAGACTCAAAAGAAAGAATAGTATCAAAAAAGAAGATTCATCACTCATCCCTCTCTGTAAATAGCAACCATACTGTATGTTCTGAGAGGCAAAAGGCGAGATTCAACTGTTTAGTCTTAGGGAATTGAAACACAAGAAAATAAACTCTTTTTTTTTTTTTTTTTTCCTGTAAAAACGGGAGGAACACATTTTTGTTTTGATTTGGACTGACCAGTTGCTTTTACTCTGACTGCTCACATAGGTATTATGTACCTCAGTGTGTAGTGCAAGACGTAAAGATGGGTGGATTATCCTTCCTCCTATACATACATTATTTTCCAGAACATATCAAGCTTGAATTGATATGTCTATTTAAGGCGTACCAATGTTTGTATGTGCTCCTGGATCAGAAAGGGCAGACTTCTGCTTAAGAGTTAGTCTGTAGTGAACTTTAGGACATTTAACACCTCTGCCACACTCTAAATGAATATCCTTTACTGCATCACTGGAAGTGCCTTATAATTCAGCAACTTGCTCAGCTCATTTCTTTTTTTTTTCCAAGTGATATTAGCTTGTTTTTAATGTAGTCCAGCTATTGGACAGATATTGGAGAGGGACAACTGTTCAAAGAGATTTTGAATATTTTTGTGGTAGTACAGAAATTAATTAAAGATTCTTGACATGGCAAGTATAGAGAATGTGTACAAAATAGAAGGGAAGTGTGCTGACTATTGCAAATGCAGTCTTATCAGTAGTCACACACCAGAAATTCTGGGCTAATTATTAGAGACTCCCGATTTCATGGGCTATGCAAAAACTTTTCAGTGATACAGTTTTCAGTAACAGTGATACAGGATCAAGTTGCTATTCCTATCTAGGTTTTTACAGGTCTAGTAACCACCCGGTTTTGTATTAGCATTGGTTCAGGTTGGTATTGGTGAAGATGTGCAGTTGTTATTGCAGCTGTTTATTGCAGGCTGTGAGCATGAAATAAAACCTGAATTTCAGAGAAATGTCACTCCCGAGATCTGTGGTACTATGACATTTTCCTTCATCATGCTTTTCAACTTCCTGTCAGGCACACTTGAAGATGCTAGTGAGGGTGTTAATAGTTAAAAATGCTGTTGTTGGCTTTGCCATGAGAGAAAGTCCATGAGAACCCCTGCAGGAAACACTGTCAAGATCCTGGACACCAAAATCCTGAGGAGGTCTGAGATCTGGCCTTTACAAGCTCGGACAAATGGGAACAACATTCATCCCCAATCATTCAGCCACCAGTAGGGTATCCCAGCTCCATCCACTGCTGTAGCCCCAGAAACCGTATTCAGAAGCAAGAAAGGCAGAGCACATTGCATATGGTTTTTACTGTAAGCCTTTGAAAGACAGTCACAAGCTTCTGTCATTGCTGTGAGATGGTAAAGTATTCCAGAGTCCAGACTTTGTTCACATTCTGCTCCCTACAAAACTCTTCTCATCTTTAGTTTTGCAATGTACTATAATGGCAGCTGTAACCAAGCCACCCAAGCAGAAATATTAATGATGTATTCAAGTTGCTATGATAAAAAGACTGTAATAGATTAGTATTAGATAGATATCATTAGACATTTTAGGGAAGATTAATTCCACAATAGGCAAATCACTACCATCATCATAGAGTACCATTTCATCATCTGGTAGAGGCTGCTTGCTTGGGTTTTCATTTTAATGAATGTCTTTTGGCACAACACAGAGGTTTTGCTATCATACAGCACAACACAGCAGCCAAAACTGTAAACACAGAGCTTTATTCATCCCAGAAAATTATGCAAGAAGCTACTCAGATCTGCCAAGAACTGAACAGGAATAAAATGTGTGGTTTAGTCTATGAATATAGAGATTTGTTGTCTGGATAAAAACTTTGTATGGGAAACAACAGGATGTTGCATTGATATTCTGATATGCCTTCTAGCACTTCCACCATTTTCCTCAGAGAAGAAAGCAACTGAAAAAAACCCTTTTGGTTCATTATAGCAAGAACACTTCTGTATCCCTTCTATTTCCATACCCACAGAGGCAGTTACACATATTTCATGGATTTAGAATAATTTACCACATTTGTCCCCAGCGATATCAAGTAAGTCTTTTTTGCAACAACATATGCAGTCTGGGAATATTAGAATTCCCTTTCTGCTACAAGAAAAAGAGAAGTTTAGAGTAGTTTTCTATTGAGAAAAATTTAGTAGAATATTCCTTGCAGAAAGAAAGTTTTTGAATTGGAAACATTGTAAATTACCCAGCAATACTAGAGCCTCTGACAGAATCTGTGTCAAATACAGTGGTCATCACTAAAGGACAGTCAAACAATTGTGGGATTCAAGAAAGCTGGCTCTCCGTTCTTCATTGAGAGCTCTAATAGTTTTTTTTCACTTCTTAGTTTTTGGGTCACCTGATGTGTTTTTTCTGTTACTAACTTTTAGGATAGGTGTAACATGCTCAGCAAAAGAGCAGTGTTAGAATCTTTTCTGAGTGCTGAACTAAAAAGATGCATTAACATTTGTCACTTATAAACAGAGAGGGACAGGAGTCTGACACATGAATGCAGTATGCTGTTTAGTAATGGCATTCCTTTAATTGTTCACATAAGAATTCACTCCTCAGACTTGCATTTGAACTGTTTTGCATAACACCAGTATCAACAATACATATTCTTGCATTGTTAAAACAGAGGCAAAGTTGTACTGCCATATTTTTGCTGATTCTTATGGCACAAGCTCAGACTCGCAGTGGTGGTGGTGTTTGTGGTGGTGACATCAGGGTACCCCTGTTTCAAGACTTGCATTGACAACATTCTGCCTTGCCTCATAAAAGAGAAGCACCTCTAACTTTCTTACTTTTTCTCAGTAAAGAAGCGACAACAACTTACATTTACTTCTCGCATATCCTTCTCCCATGATCTTCTTCATTACTGCAGTCTTTACAGATTCAGTTCTGAAGAATCTCTCTAAGAATAGAAGCTACATCAGCTCCAGCTTGCAGAAGAAACCCTAATGAAATTCCAGGAGTGTTTCTTTAAGAGAGTCTTCCAGAAAATAATTCCTCTTCCTCCAGATTAAAGTGGCCATGATACTTAACTTGAAAAGTTAAGCATGGGTATGGTAAAGAAAGAAAAAGTGTGGTCAAAGGCCTTTTACAATGTGTTCCACTCCATAAATGAGAGTACCTGTAGCTGGATCTTTAGGCTTCCCAATGGACTTCAGCATGTGATATTACTAGTTGCTCAGCTGAGGTTTTTATGCTCACTTTCAATGTAACTGATCCTTAAGTGCTCTAAAATTTGGAAGACTGCTTCTAGATTAGGTATGGAGGGAAGCTTTATCTCTGAGTTCTGCTCAGTTTCCACCTAGTTTTGGGGGGCATTTGCTTTAGCTGCATTTCAGCATCTCATTCCTGGTCTTTTCCAGGATTTTTCACAGCTTGTTGTGCTTTAACTTTGGTAAGCAGCTAAGCATCACACAGCCACTTGCTCACTCTTTTCCAGTGGGGTGTAGGAACAATTGGAAGAGTAACAGTAAGAAAACTTATGGGTTGAGATACAGGCAGTTTTACAGCTAAAGCAAAAGCTGCATGCATGGAAAGTAAAGCAAGGAATTCATTCACTGCTATCCACGGACAGGCAGATGTTCATCCACCTCCAGGAGAACAGGGCTCCATCAGCTCCTCTCAGCTTTTTGTGCATCTCCAGCCTCTTCATTGGTGAGGTAGAGTGAGAGGCAGGGAAGTTCTTGACTGTCTCAGCACTGGTCAGCAATGACTAAACCAACCCTGTGTAATCAACACTGTTTCCATCACAAATCCACAACAGATCTCTATAAAGAAATTCTATAAAGAAATTTAACTCTTTCCCAGACAAAACCTGTATGTTATTCATGCCACCTTAGGGCCTGTGACAACTGATGCCATAAAGGTTTGAGTCAGCTTCTGCTGGTAAATCAAATCTTAAGATTTAAGAGAACTTCTGCCTCACAAGCTTCTCTAGTCTTTTCAGCTTTCACTCTCTTATGTGGTATAGTGCTCTGCTGGAGAGTATACTCTTCAGCTGAACACATGCTATTGTCTTCTCCACTGTTTCCACTGTCTGCCATCTGCTCTGGGCTTGGCCTCAGGCTCCTTCATTCTAATGTATCCATTGAGAGACCTTTTCTCCAGTCCCCTGAAATATGTGACTCACTGCTAACCTCATCACCTTGATTTAAAATGTATTCTTCCTTCTACAAGGGATCGTTAGATTTTTGAGAAGGTTTTTAGAGTACAGTAGTGAATACTTTTGGAGCTGAAAGAATTTCTGCTTTAAATTTCTGTGGAATTGATAACATTGTAATTTGGAAGAGTGGAAAAAGAAATTTCTCATTCAAAATAGAAACAGTATTCTGATGCAAGTACTCTTAAAGAGCTCCCAGCCAACAACCAGACATCATCAGCTGTTATGAGACAGATTTTCCAAATTGTCACACAGGAGAAAGCAATAAAAATGCTTTGTAAATATGAGGCAAAATGGCTATAGTCATGAGTTTAAATGATCAGTGAAATAATTTCTTTGCATTTCACTAATAAACAAATATTCATGTGTGGAATTACCACAGACTGACACTTATAGGTTTAGGAAAAATAAATCAATGATTAAAATAAACCATCCTTTTATTTTTCAAAGGCTGCTCTCTTGCAATAATGAAACTATTAGAAGTCACAACATTAATGGGACAATGATCAATTCTGTTCCAGCTGCTTTGAGACACTCCAGCTGAAAACCCAAAAGCAAAGCTTAATATTGTTCACTTTCTAACCCTTGCATACAGGCTCTTTTGGGAGAAGTAGAGAATGACCTTAGGCTCTGGTGCTTCTCAGCTGCCAGAATAGCTTCTTGGGCAGCCAGGCTGCTGTAAATTGCAGTATGGATTAGATTGCCCCTGGCTGATTCGAAAGTCAGGGGAATAAAAATATGGCTTTGTTTCCATTTTCTCAGCTGTGCCAGCTGAGGAGCCAGACTTAAAAGTTCACTTCTTGCTCAAGGCATGTAAGGGTGCCGCAGACAGAGCTGTTAGTCATGTCTGCCTGAAGGACTGAAGGCTGTCGGCTGGCCTGTGAACAGGTACATACACTGGTGTCCTATGTATTTGCACACTGCTTTGTACAACGGATGTCTGACACTTTCTGATACCTTTAGGTATCCTTGTACTGCAAATAAACAATGTTATACTATATATATATATATAGGAGCAAGATAGGATATTCCTCAGTATTCACCCAATGAATTGTCTTATTTTACAAATATTGAATAAGCTGAGAATAGATGGCGTTGATACGAAGAGAATGCCTATGCAACTCAAAACAAAACTACATGGTTAAAAATCTAGAAAATTATAATATTTAAAAAATATTTTAAATTTTTTTTTTATTTTCTTGGAAGAAAACCTTAATATTATTATATGATAATGTTTTTAAATGCTTTTTAGGAACTGCAAACTGATTCCTCCTTCGGTGATTTAATTTCAGTAAAAAACAAGACTTCTTTAAGTGAATGTCTGGGATGTTTACTTTGATGGATTTCAGCTCAAGCATGAGCTAGCCCACTAATTCAGTTATCTCCACCCCATTTCTGTAATCATTCGAAACCAGCAGTGGAATCCCTTGTGTGATTAAGCACGCTATGTGAGTTCTGCTACCTGATGAGCCTTACCTTGAGTGTTTCATGTCAACAGTGAAATCTACTGATAAACATATATCATGGATATATCTCAGTAGTCCTTCACTTCTGACTTTTATATATCTATGTTCACATGGGAAGGAGTATTAAAAAGTCCTCTATTTCGAACTTACCCTGTATAGGTTCCTTGAAAGTATCTAAAAGCAAAATACTGTGAAGTGTACAAAATGATACCAATACCCTATGATACATCTATTATAGAAGAAGTAAAATTTTATAGGAGATAAATATCAGTGTATGCCTTCTTATGCCCTTAGGAATTTAGTCCCACAAAGAAACAGCTCAAACCTTTTTCAAGTTTTATGAGGGCTTCTTTAAATATTTAGACTTGGGAAAGCCACTTCTTTTCTACCTCAGGCCGATGAAAGAGGAGTTTTCCTTTAGTCTTTTTAAAACATGAAAGGAGCAAGATCACTAACATCAGAAGCCTCCTCCCTTTTCTTTAAGAATGGTTCTATCAAATCTTCAAACAAGAAAATACTTTCCTCTGTAGTTCCTGGTTTTCCACTACATAGAGTGCTTTAATCCCACTGGGCTCTGTGTGCGTGTGTGTGTGTGCTGGTGTTACTGTGTACACCTGTATGTTAGAGGGAAAGATAGTTCTTTCAAGCGCTATGAAGAAATCAAGGAAGGATACGTTATTTATATGCTATTACTTTAGTCAATCTACCTGCTTATATAGTAAAGCGTTAACAACCATAAAATCTTATAAAACATTATATTAACATAAACCAATGAAAAACCAAGTAAACCATAAAAAAGGTACTGCAGCTCTGAATATTTTTCAGCAATTAATGTACCCAGACTTCCTTCATTTTGCAAAATCTCACCGGAGTGTTTCTCAATACCTTGGGTAAACAATGCTTGATTTGTATAAAGGCTATCATACACTAAAGGAATTGGTACAACTAAAGAATCACAGAATCACTGAATATGCCAAGTTGGAAGGGACCCACAAAGATCATCGACTCCAACTCCTCGCCCTTCACAGGACCATGTCCCAGAGTCACACCATATGCCTGAGAGTATTGTCCAAAGGCTTCTTGAGCTCTGTCAGACTTGGTGCTGCGACCATTTCCTAGGGAGCCTGTTCCAGTACCCTGACACAACTTCAGGCCATTCCCTCAGGTCCTGTCACTGGTCACCACAGAGAAGAGATCAGTGCCTGATCCTCCTCTTTCCTTCATAAGGAAGTTGTAACCGCAATGCGGTCTCCCCTCAGTCTCCTGCTCTCCAGGATGAACAGACTAAGCGAGCACTCAGCTCTCATCATCTCCATAGTCCCAAACCTGTCACTTCCTACATTCATCTAATCTACAGAATCTGAAGCATGTACAAATGCAACATGAGTGTGTAGAGATACAGTGATTGAAGGAGGGAAAAAAAGTCCTAGTTCTATGCCTCCTTCCAGGCTGTATACACTCAAAATTCAAGCTGAGGGGAATCATGTTAAGAATCTCTGAACAATCTAATAGTATAGAAAAAGGTGAGGTTGACTCTCAGACACTCGAACTCCATTAGTTCAAGTCATAAAATCCTAGATTAGATCTGAAATCATACTTCAGCAGTAATTAGGTCCTCAGGCCTTTCAACGCTCCTGCAAACTTTCTCCTTCTATGTCTAGAGCAGTGTCTTACTTATATAATTAAAGTGAGTTTCTTTCATACACTTTTTAAGCATGTTGAAAAATACCTTACATATACTCTTAAAAGGAGTCCTATGGTGACATAGGGTTAACCGATTTACTTCGGTTACATGCACTTACCAAACTTTTCAAAGTGCTCAACACTAAAAGCTACTTATACATAATTTATATCATACTTGCTGGATGAACTCTGTTCTTATACTTCATGCCCGCCATTCTCATGAGCATAATAGTAATAATCCATCATGTATATGTATGGCATTCTGGCACTGTTTGCAGGTTGATGAGGATAAAGATACAATGAAAAGATAAATAGATGGTGGTTGCACTAAAGCCCTGAGGTCGTTAGATTTTAGGAGGGAAAACTTTTTTCTTTCATATTTATATTAACTCTTGGGTACTGTGTTTCATACTGCAGTGCAGTACTGTAGTGGTGAATGTTAACTGTCCATGTTTCCTTAAAGGACATGGTTAATTAATGCAAAATTCCAACTGTCTTTTATTTTTATTAGGGTGATTTTGCAACTGTCATAAATACAGTTAACACTGTTGGAGCACTGAGGGCTTGTAAATTATAATAGCTATGGAGTTGGACTTTACATGTATACTTTATTTTCAGTAGCATCAGGGCAAACAAATAACAGTTTGTATTTAAATATTACCATCTCAAAAGAATTTATTGGAAGTTATCTGATTATGTGAAGTAAAGTCCATGTTTGTAATATACATGATTGCAAATTCCTTTTTTTGTCAACATAACAATGAAGGCCAAGAAGTGTGATACTTCTCAGTGAGTCTTCCAGAAAGCTGGACCTGTGCAACATGCCTTCTTAAGGCAGCATGTGGATGGCTTAAATTCCAGCTTCCTTAATGCATGCTTATCTGACTCTTTCCACAAACAAAAATAGAAAACCTATGTATTAAAATAGTCAAACAGGAAAAGAACTGGTTGAATAGGTATGTTAAAACAGAGCTGTCTAAATTTGTGATCCATAAGCACTGATCTTAATGTTTGTGTAGTTCAGTAAGAAAAAAAAAGGATCATATGGAAACTTCATGCAGTAAAACATGACTGAAAGTAATAATAGAGGGTATTTATCATATGCATTAAGTTTTTTAAGGTTATAAGTGATTATTTAGGGTATGTTCAGGATATGGCACTGCTTTTAGAGATTAGGTCTGAATAAAGTTAATTAGCTGTGAATAAATAAAAAAAAAAATTGTGGGATGTAGTAAATTCATGCAGAGACACTGACAAACTATGAGTCAGAGTTTCCCACTGAGAGGCAGCCTAATTAGACTGGCAGAGTGCTGCATTAACCTGACTATGTTGCTGTATTGGGTTTGCACGTCAAGGTTTGGTAGCTGGGGGTGTACAGGGGTAGCTGCTCTGAGATGCTGTCAGAAGCTTTCCCCATGTCTGACAGAGTCAGTGCCAATCAGTTCCAATATGGACCCACTGCTGACCAAAGCCTCTGGGAAAAAAAAAAAAACTTGAGAAGAGGAAAAAAACTGCAGTGGAACAACAGCCAGAAAAGAGAAATGCAGAAAATGTAAGAACCAGAACTCTGCAGATACCAAGGTCAATAAAGAAGTAGAGGAAGGATGTGCTCCAGGCTCCAGAGCAGAGCAATCTGCAACACATATGCTGAAGACCATGGTAAGCTCATGGATGTTCACAGGGAACAGAGATTCACCTGCAGCCCATGGAGGACCCCACACTAGGGATGCCCAAATGAGGCTGTGGCCCTGTGGCAAGCCCACGTGGGAGCAGGCTCCTGGAAGGACCTCTGGACCCATAGAGGGAGAAGCCCATGCTGGAGCCGGTTTGCTGTCAGGACTTGTGACCTCATGAGGGACCCATGCCAGAGCAAACTGTTCCTGAAGGACTGTACCCTGTGGAAATGACCCATACTGGAGGAGTTTGTGAAGAACTGTAGCCTGTTGGAAGAACTCAGGTGGAAGAAGCTGGGGAAGGACTGTCTTCTGTGCAAAGGACCCATGATGGAGCAGGGGAAGAGTGTGAGAGATCCCTCCCTGGAGGAGGAGGAAGGAGTGGAAGAGACAGCATGTGATGAACTGACCACAACCCTCATTCCCTGTCCCCCACTATCACTGGTTGGGGAGGAGGTGGAAAAACCAAGAATGAAGTTGAGACTAGGAAGAATGGAGAGCTGAAGAGAAGATGTTTTTAATATTTATGTTTATTTGTCATTACTCTGATTTTGACTGGTAATAAATTAATTACCCTGAGCTGAGTCTGTTTTTCCTGTGATGGTAACGCATGAGTGATCTCACCCTGTCCTTGTCTCAACCCACAAGCCTTTTGTTATATTTTCTCTCCCCTGTCCGGTTGAGAAGAGCAGTTATAGAGCGGCTTTGGTGGCAGCTGGCATCGAACCAGGGTCAACCCACCACAGCTGCCTTTAATTCTGGTGGCTGATTGAGACTTTATACATGGTACTGTTGTTCTTGGAGGGTTGTCATGATTTAAACCCCAGCTGGCAACTGCCACTTTGTCACTCCCCTGCAGTGGGATGTGGAAGAGAATTCTAAAAGTGAGAAAACTTGTGGGCTGAGATAAAGACAGTTTACTAGGTAAAGCAAAAACTGTGCACACAAGGAAAGCAAGGAATTCATTCACCACCTCCCATGGGCAGGCAAGTGTTCAAGCATCTCCAGGAAAACAGGGTGACTCAGAAAGATAAATGTCATTACTCCGAACATCCACCCCCTGCTTCTTCTTCCCCCACTTAATATGCTGAGCATGTATGGTGTGGAACAGCTCAGAACAGCTGTTCCAGCTGTGTCCCCTCCCAGATTCTTGTGTAACCCCAGCCTCCTCGATGCTGTTGTGGGGTGAGAAGCAGAAAAGACCTTGACTCTGTGCAAACACTGCTCAGCAGCAATGAAAATATTGCCAGTATTATCAACAGTGTTTTCAGCACAAAAATGCAAAACATAGCCAGCCCCACACAAATTACTATGATGAAAATTAACTCTACCCCAAGTACTATTAGAACCTTTACATATTAGGGTGAAATCTCTTCTCCATGCCAGTCACTGGTGATATTCCTATTGCCTTTAACAGGATTCAGTCTGACCTGTTTTAGAATCCATGTAACTATGGTACTATAACAATAAAGATGAAAGTGTGCAGGAACACAACTGGAAAAGCTGAGGAAAAAATAGATACCATAAGAAACTCCTATGAAAAGAAATATCAGAAAGTTCCCCAAATTCATTAAAATAAAGATGAAAGAAATAAAGTGTCTATTATTTAAGAGAAACAAGGACTAAATAACAAATGACATAAAAAAGTGCAAAATCTTCACTATATTTATGCTTCATTATTCACTAAAGAGGCTAATTGTGACTAGAAGCTTAAAATAATTAACATTAGCAACTAAATGCTAGGATAATAAACCAGAATTGGTTAGCCGACAGAAAAGTTCTTAGATCACCACAATTTAACAATAGTTTTCCCTAAAGTATTTACAACCTGAATCCTCTTTGAACCTTTAGCAGTCACCTTTGAGAACTTTTCAGAGCAGATAAAGGCTGAGGGGACAACTAACGGAAAAATACAACTAATAAACTGAAAAAGGAAAAGACTATTATGTATCATCTACCTAGATTATACTTAGAATGTTAAGGTAATGAATTATTAATCAGTGGTTTTCCTTTCTGAGTACCTAGAAAATCTGATTAAAAGTAACCACAAGAGTTACTGAACTCACAACAGAGTTGCAAATCACAGCAGGCCAATTCGCTACCAATCCATGACAGCGCAATTAAGTGGGTAACAGAGATGTATTTACCTACTTTGCTGACATGTGACAATTCCACACGACACTGCTAGAAGTATGGTAATATTTTCTCACTGTAAAATTTGTTGAATTACTTAGCAGAGACATCTTTGCATCTGTTCACTGATGGTCTGAAAGAAATTACTTGAGTGCAGCATTATGCAGTATTTGTATTACAACTGAAAGACTACTATTTGAGGATAACCTTAACCAGGAAGGTTAGAGAAATTCTGGAAGGTAGAACTACATTCAACATGATCTTGATAAACTAGAGAAATGGTACAAAGCAATAAAATAGGATATAACAAGACAGAGGCAAACTACCTAGGAAGGAAAAGAAAATGAGACATGCAGAATGGCTCACTAGGCAGACACTGCAGAAAAAGGGCTCAGGATTACAATGGGTTGCAAATGGAACATTAGTCAATATTGCAAAACCAGCAGAAAAAGGATGATTTAAAATATGTAAGTCCTGAGACTACGGAGTAACTTTTTCACTCCAGTCAGCATTTATGAAGCCTTAAGAGGATTACTGAATGCAGTTTTAAGACCCAAGGAAAGAAGGGGATAAGATAGAAGCAACAAAAGGTTAATAGATGTAGAAAATATGACCGCTGAGTAAAGAATGAATTAAAAATATTAAAAGCCTTTCTTATTTTAACCTTGAAAAGAGAACCTTGAGGTCACAAGTTAACAGTCTTCCAATATATAAATTGCTCTAAGGAGTACAATCATTTGTTGTCAATGTTGTCACCAAACATAAAACAAAAACAATTGTTTGCAGTAGGAGCCATTTAAGTTGTATATCACGAACACCTCTTTATTACTGTTAAGAACAGCTTTCCTGTATCAGTTGCGGACTGTCTGTCTACCTGTCCAATCTACCTGGTCTCTAGTAAAGCCTTTGACACTGTTTGCACAGAAACTGTCTGCTCATAGCCTGAATGGGTGCACTGTTCACTGGATAAGAAACTGTCTGTATGGCTGGGCTGAGAGACTGGTGGTAAATGGAGTGACATACAGCTGGTGGTTGGTGTTCCTCAGGGTTCAGTACTGCAACCAGTCCAATTTAATGTCTTTGTCAGTGATCTGGATGGGAGGAATCAAGTGCACCCTCAGTCAATTTGCAGATGACACCAGTTTGGGCCGGTGTGTTGATCTGCTTGACAGTAGGAAAGCTCTCCAGAGGAATCTCAGCAGGAGAGGTTAGATGAATGAAGAACAATTCCTTGAGTTTAAACAAGGTGAAGTGCTAGGTCCTGCACCTGGGTCACAACAACTCCAGGCAATGCTACAGGCTTAGGAAAGAGTAGCTGGAAACCTGTCCAGTGGAAAAGGAACTGTGGGTGCTGTTTGACAGCCAGCTGAACATGAGCCTGTAGTGTGCACAGGTGGGCAAGAAGGCCAATGGCATCCTGGCTTGTATCAGAAATAGCGTGGCCAGCAGACCATGGCAGTGATTGTCCCCCAGTACTTGACACTGATGAGGCCACACATTGAATCCTGTGTTTGGTGCTGGGCACCTCACTTCAAGAAAGACACTGAGGTGCTGGAGCCAGCCCAGAGAAGGACAATGGAGCTGGTGTACGTTCATGACTATTCTTCTGGAGAATGGGTGAGGGAGCTGGAGTTGTTTAACCTGAAGAGAGGAAGCTCAGGGAAGACCTCTTTGACCTCTACATCTACCTAAAAGAATGTTGTAGACAGGCTGGTGTCAGCCTCTTCTCCCAAGTAATGAATTATAGAACAAAAGAAAACAGCCTGAAGGCACACCAGGGGAGGTTTATATTGGATATTAGGAAAAATTTCATCACAGAAAGGGTTGTCAAGCATTGGAACAGGCTGCACAGAGAAGATATTGAGTCACCAACACTGGAGGTATTTAAAAGATATTTACATGTGGTGCTTGCAGACATAATATAGTAGTGGTCTTCAAAGTCCAGGTTAAAGGTTGGACTCAGTTATACTAGAGGTCTTTCCAACCTAAATTATTCTATGATTCTGTAAAATTGTAGTTACTCTCGAATTGTCTTTTACATATATAACAAAATGATAAGGATTTTTTTTTTCACTCCACAAAAAAAAAAAAAACAACAAAAAACAACAACAACAACAAAAAAACAGCCTTGAAATTGGAAAATTCAGGAGTTTTTCTGCTTTCTTATTTAGTGTAACACTGTGTATAATGAAGGAATGATATTTTCTGTATACTATAAAAAGAAATGTTTCAGTAAAAGAGTTTAGTGAACCTTTTTTTTTTCCTCACTATGCAGAGTGCAAGAGAGCAAGGCATATGTAGAAATAATCATTACTTCAGTGTA
>VWZG01000573.1:151679-164111 GCA_013396735.1 Grallaria varia
CCTCACTATGCAGAGCTATGCAGACCATCTTAGAGCATGGCATATGTAGAAATAATCATTACTTCAGTGTACCTTCTCTAATACGTGTATTTATATTTCACCATAAGAGCTATTTTTCTGAATGACCTAGTTCTTGAGGTTTCTTAAAAAATTCCCCATTATCTGTATTTATAATTTCTTTAATTCTCCAAACAAATTAAAGATCACTGAGACAGGAATTAACTTTTACTCACTTGTGTGCAAATGGGAAACAAATCTTTGATCAAGACCTTAAGTCACTAAATAATTAAGGATTATCATAATGGATAAAATCTTGGAAAAACTTCCCTGAAGGTCAGCGTAACACTGATTTTGTTGAATGGATTCATCAGTGCCTTTAAAAGTGCCTTTTTTTGCACTAAGAAAATGAAATTTCATTTAAACATGGGAAGGTAAAATGTACTGGGTTTTGTGTTGGTGTCTTGATCATGAACAGATCAGCACTGAGGCATGGGATGGCCCAAGATGAAAATTAAAATTGTTCCATCATTGTGAGAAACTGGATGAGTACAAGTACCATTTAATTATTGGATCTGAGCCAAGTCCTGTGTGTATGCAGGGGGAAGGGCCAGGCCTGCAGTCCCAGAGCTCACATGGCAGGGCCAGAGCCCACGTGGAGCCACTATCAGTCAAAGGGGCAGCCTGGTAGCCCACCCACACCACACACCTGGAAACCCTGACCCAGCCTCTAATTGTCTGCACCACCACTCACTCTCACCTGGGAGGCACTGAGTGGTCAGTCCTGGATGTCCCACCTGGGAGGAGCGGCCACAGGTGGCCAAAGGACATAAATACAGCAGCACAGGGTCACCATTTCTTCTCCAAAGCCTGCCACCTGCCTCCTGGAGCTGGATCTCCATGGGATTTTCTCATTGTAGTTATGTATTCCTGCTTCTTCTGGTCATAATTTTCTTTTTTTTACTCTTTTAATATTTCTTTCTTATTTTGCTCTTTTCTTAATATTTTGGGTAACTTAAAACCAATGAGTTGGATTCTGCTAAGTTTTGTTGGTTGGCATGTGTTGGGTCAGTGCTTTGTGGAATGTTCTACCTTGGTTGCGTGTTACCAGTTTTAAACCTTTGCCAAAACCCTTATTTCCTCCTAAAATTAAAGTGATCTCCTAGGAAGACGTGTAAAGCATTTTTCTCTTTAGGATGTCTCAAAGTGTATAAGAACCACGCTTTGCAAAAATTCAGTGGGCACAATTTTTGAAGTCCTGTCTTGGGTATTTTTTTAAAAAGTAATACTCCTAGTTAAGGATAGAAGTCTTACAATCTTGAGCAGTTGAAAAATTTGTTCTTTGTATTGAAGATATCATAGTGATACATATATAAAAAAATTCTGTGGAATATGGTATATTATTTACAGTAATTTGGATTTAGCTGTGCTTTTCATTCCTTCTCTGGTATTTGTGGGATGTTTGGAGTCAGACATAATTTCACTATTATTCTGACTTCTCTCAATAAGCCATTGTTAGACTGTGCAAGCATCTGACATTGACCTCTAATACAACATCTCCACTAGTATGAGATCTGTACTCCATTAATTGTGAATTTCAAGATCCTCACAGTGAATAGAGACCACTCTACACTTTTTAATGTACTTGCAATTTGTTTCTGAATTAAATCAAAAAAGAAAAGTAAATGCATTAAACTGTTGGGAGTCTCTTGTAAATGTCTGTGATTGTAATAGGTACATACTCAATGGATATAAAATACATTCATTTACTACCCCCAACCTTTCACCAACTCTGTGGTAAGATACATGCAGGTAGCCCCAAAAATGCCAAGGCAGTGTGGTCCTGTAACGTGTCTGAATGTTATCTTTTTCCTCACATATCAGAGAGAAACCTCTCTAGAATGTGGAAGGACAGAACAGCAACTATTTTGAGAAAGTGGCAGGGAAGTCTTTTCTAAGCAAAACACCTGATTCCTCCCAGCAAAATCTTCCAGAGAAAGGGTATTTACCCCTGTGCTAACAATTTTTTCATAAATATTGCTGAAATAAATGTGTCATAATAGGACTCCCCACTTTCCCTTGTAAAAATAGCAATGTTAACGATTAAACATAAAAACTAAAATAAGGATAATTTCAAAATGTTTTAAAAATATGTTTCCCCAGTAATATTTTGTGTTCACTTTGACCTCTAAGAACAAATTCTGAGGGGAATAAAGATTTTATCTCTTTTGATGTCAGAAACTATGCAGGTGGGCTTACCATTCACTGAGTGTGACATAGGTTATGGACTAGGATCTAAATAATGTCATTTGGTCCCTATTTGCATATATAACAAGAAACATGGGGGAAAATATATAATTGAATATTACTTATCTGAGGGATTATTCACAATAAAAATATTTTAAAATTAGTATTGAAATATATTAACAGTTACCTTACAAATACGCTTACAATTATAAGATATGATTTAATTATTAAGTAATGAATGATAGCTTTCTTCTACATGATAAAATAGAAATGTATATGTTACAGAAAAATCAGTGGAAGCATAAAACCACTGACAAAGCAGCTCTTGTGTCAGTGTCTGGGAGGGATGAACTGGATCATTTTAAAAAGAGATGCAATAAATCTGATATGTAACATGGTGCAGCAGAGACTGCTATTCTTGTTTCAGCAGTTATGCAGATGGTCCATGCAGTCTCTCTGGCTCTTCAGGGAGGGCAGTTCCCAAGGGATCTCACAGATATTTTCAGCTACCATTCTAGGGCCTGTGAGTGTTTCTATAGCCTGGTTCAAATTAGTCAGGATAGCTGCCTGGCACAGAAAAGCACTGTCAGGATACTAATGCAGATGAATTAGCAATGCCAGCTGATGTAGGTGGTGTCTCAATGAGGCACTTGTACTACTTTTGGTACTGGTGCTACTATCACTGCTAGGGTTTGGGGTTCACTTGCATCATATGGGAACCTGAGCATGGAGTATTTGTTCAGTTGGAAGTTCTTTTGAGTCTATGAACATGTCAAGAATTTTCATATATTTCTTTAACTTTGGAACTCAATTTAGAGGGTTAAAAAATACTAGAAATAACAAAACTGTTCTCAGGGCATATGTGACTCAATTTCTTAACCAAAATTATGAAAATAAATTTTAAAAATTAGGGAAATCAAAAGAAAGTGTTTTATGGATATTATCTAAATGAGATAGACCATAGAGGATACAAGAAAAAGTAGTATGAGAGTTTTCACTTTTTAACCTTAATATACATTTTACTCTGAAAAACTGTTAAGAGATTACTTTGTTAAAATTATAGTGTAATCATGTGGGATTTTGAAAAACATTCACAGTGACCAGTCAGTAAAGTCAAAATTGCTATTGACTTTGTTTGTGGCAATGTCTGATAGTCATTCAATCCTCTATAAAGCATTTGGAAGCCAAATTTCTGAGAAATTTGAAACAATCAGACTTGAAAATTTCTTTCATATATACACTTCTGCTGGATTTTTAATTCTTTTATTGTGTTTACTAATCATTGATATCTATATACTGGTAATCTGTTATTCATGCTGCCTTTGAGATCACTTATTTAGTTTTAAGCAAACTTATCTCTTTGTTTAGAGTCTGTGTCAAAAATATGCAATGAGAACAGCATTTGTTGTGTTATATTAGATTTCAAGCAATAGTATTTTTCATTGCTAATCACCAGGTTTACATGTTAAAAAATGGGAAATTTTTATCTTAATATCTTTTCTGATTATAATTGAAGTGCAGCTGCAAGAGTTGTGTCCATACAGTCGAAAATGCATAAAAGCTCCTTTTAAAATGCTATAATGATTTTTTGAGGCACTCATATGTTGAAAGAATGTTGTAGCCTGCACTTGTATTAGAGCTAGTTTTGTCACATCACTACAGCCTTGAATGTGTTTAGCACCAAGGGAGGCTGACCCAGGGTTCCGCTTGAGGAGGTTTTTGAGGCTCATTATCATACTGTATGAGTTATAATTACACTTACTGAGAGTAGAAGGATGCTTTGTCAAAATCTTCTGAATGTATAAGATAACATTTTAAGACCTATTTATAGCTCTGGAATAACAGACAAAGCGATACATTCAAAACATCGTATGGTTCTGTTTGCTGTGCACTACACTGCTGCAGCTGTTTTTATCATAGTATCTATAGTTTTGCAGGATTTCAATTCTCTGCTTCTTTTGAGGGAAGTTTTCATGATGTTCCATGACTCACAATGCTTTGCAGTCCAAGTAAAATTCATATTAAATATATTTTAAAATTAGATTCCCCCAGTTTTATTTCAAAACTCTTCTCCATGCCCTGGTAATAGCTAGAGGGGGAAAAAAAAAGGGTATGATGAAGGAATTCTTATGTTTTGTGCTCTTGATTTAGCCTTACTGCAGTCAGTGAGCATTCACCATTGAATTACCTCTAAATTCAAGCTTTTGCATATATATGCAGAATAAGACATGAAAGGCTATAGTTTGATAAACACTTCTTTCAGTGCCTGTGCTGACTCAGACAGTCTCTGCATTTCTGACAGTCCTTATCTTCACTTCCCTTTGTTAAAAATAACTAGGGAAAATGGCTTATTTTTACTGTGGATCAATTTTTCAATCTTGTGGTCCAGACCTATAAACAGCTGTGCTAGCTTAACTGAGTAAATGTCATAAGGACTACTTTGATGAGAACTCCTTAAAACAAACTGATGCTGAAAAAAAGTTCTTCAAAAATACATGTAAAGACATACATTAAATGAAATTCCTTTTTCTGTTGTGTGTAATTCTGAAGTGAAAGGGAATACCTGTTTGGAACCAACCATGCATTGATTTTTCCATTGTGCACTACTAAATTTTTTGCAATCCTGATAGTTGCAGTACTCAGCTGCCTTTTTTTTTTTTTAAATCATAACTATATGAATTAAGGTGGGGGTTTTTTGTATGTAAAGTGTAAAGCTCCAAGCAGTTAAGAAATTAAATCCTATTTTAACCCTAGCCTTTCCAGGAAACCCATGCTTCATTAAATTGTCCTTTCAGCCTGTGAATTAATTTTCCACGTTTACATGAGTGGGGGAAGCTAGCTTAAGTCAGTTTTCTTTTAATATTTTTTTGGTTTCTTTGTCCATCTTCTGAGTACTTATTATAGGTTTTGCTTCTTAAATTCCTATGGCATGATTTAACATGATTCTTAATAACCTCAATAAATCTTGAATAGATTTTTTTACATATAAAAGGACTTCACTTATCAGTTATGGAACATACACAGGAAAATGCTGGATAATAGATTGACCAGGAGCCTCTGTTCTCATAACAAAAAATGTGATTGTGTGCTGGGTGGGAAACTCCCTGACCAGATGCACCCAGGGAGTGTTGGTAAATATCTGTTTTTCAAACCGACAACTTGTCACAAGTGTGGTTCCCCAGGAATGAATATTGGCCCAACACTGTTTAACATGTTCATAACTGTTTTAGAAGATGAGATCAAGTGTGCCTTGATGAAGCTTGCCAACGATGCCAAACTGAATGGAAAAGTGTCCACTTTGGAAGGGAGAGTCACCCTGAAGGAAGACCTGGATAGGCTGGAAGATTGGGCTAACAAAAGCCTTATGAAGTACAGTGACAGATGCAATGTCTCACACATGGGAAAACACAATTCAGGAGTGCAGCACAGGCTGGGATCTATGTGGCTGCAGCTAAGTTTGTGGAAAGGGAGGTGGCAGACCTGGTGGACGGCAAGCTCCACGTGAGTGAACAACGCGCTGCTGTGGCAAAGTAAGGCAACGGGATGATGGGTTGCATCAACAAGGGCATCACTAGCAGAGAGAAAGAAGGCATTATCCCACTCTACTTTGTGCTTGTCAGGTCACATTTGGAATACTGGGCTCAGTTTTGGCCCCCACTGTACAAAAAAGAATGTGTATAGGCTGGAGAGGGTCCAGAGAAGTGCTGCAAAGATGGCTAAAGGACTGTGAAGTGTGTCATATGAGGAAAGGCTGAGAGAGCTGGGTTTGTTTCTTTGAGAAAAGAAGGCTTAGGGGAAACCTTATCACCATGTTCCAGTATTTAAAGGATGGGAAAATGGGGACTCCTCTTTTACAAGAAGTCAAACGGGAAAGAGAAGGGGTAATGGGTAGAAGTTGTTCCTGGGGAGAGTCCAATGGGACACAAGAGGAAAAATTTACACAGTGAGAACAATCAGCCATTGGAATAATCATCCCAGAGAAGAGGTGAATTTCCCAACATTGAACACTTAGGTTTCGACTGGACAGAGGGCTTGATCATCTTGTCAGACTGTACTTTTGCAAAAAAAGTTGGACCAGATGATCCTAGAGATTTCTTCCAACCTGGTGTTCTATGATTCTATGAACCTATGAAAATAGATAGATGCAGATCTCTGTTTAAATTAAAGGCTAATCCAAGTTCTTCTAAGATCTTAGTTTTAAGATCTTATCTTTTCCAAGGAAAAACAGATTATAATGTCATTGATTCTTTTAATTAAATTTGCTGCCAATGAATACTTTTTTACAAGAGAAATGCAGTAACAATTATAGTTGTGCACAAAGGAGTCTACAGTCTGTGAAGGGACTATATCTTCCTTTTCTAATTTCAATAACAGAAACAATTTATTTATTTTTACCTAAGAGCTTCTTCAGCATTTGCAGGCAATGTCAGACATATCTCTTTTTCAGTTATTTTTTTTTCCTCCAGTAGGTTCCTTTTCTTTCATTTGCATGACATCTTGACTTTTTGAAAATAGGATTGGACAAAACCTACATATATGTATAGTGATGCCTTATTGATTTCTCATTCTCTCAAGTTTTTTTTTTAATTTGTTTCTTTTTAATGGGAAAGTAATTTTATATCAAAATATCAGAAAAAACTCCACACATTTAATTCTGAGCCTCTCTCCAAATGACTGAAGAAATATATTTATAGCATCCCATTGAAAGAAAAATCAACATCAATAAGACCAGGACCACAGAGATGAATTCTGAAATAACCAGTTTTTAATTTTTAAAGGTATTTGCCATTCACCTACTTGCTTTTCTCTTCTAACTTAGAGAAATTTTCTGACAACCATATTTAGTTTAAAAAAATAAAAGTTTTCATTGTTACATGAGCAAAATTAAGACAAATTTCCTTGTAAAAGGGCATTTATTTTTCTCTGAATTATTTTAATTGCCACATCAAGAGACCATATACCTTCATCTCAAGTACTAATAAAAAAAGCTTCAGGATGACTTTAAAATTAAACCACTCATATTCTTATTCCGGGGTCAAAAGTCATTATTCCACTGCTGAACTTGTCACCTCTTCTTCGAAGAATCTATATAATTTTAAATACTGAGTTGTCAAAATTGTTTGTGGTTTTGTTGGGTCTAGTTGAGATGAAGTTCATTTCCCCATAACAGCCCTCATAGTACTGTTCTCTGCATTGGTATCTAGAAAGGGGTTGATAATACCACCGGTGTTTTAGCTACTGCTGATCAGTGCTGACAAAGCATTAGTGCTGTCTCCCCAACATTCTACCCCCCATCGGTAGGTTGGAAGGGGACAAAACCAGGCCAACTGACCCAAACTGACCAAAGGGGTATTCCATACCACATGATGTCAGCTCAGATATAAAAGTTAAGGAAAGGAGAGGAAAGGTGGGCAGTTATTTATGATGTTTGCCTTCCAGAGCAACTGCTACATGTGAAGTCCTGCTTCCTGGGGAGTGTCTGGACATTGCTTGCAGGTGAGAAGCAGAACGTAAAATTTACTTTCTTTGCTTGCGCATGCACAACCTTTTGCCTTTGGTTTAGTAAACTGCCTTATCTCAACCTATAAGTTCCTTTCCATCTTATTTTCTCTCCCTGTCCAGCTGAAAAGGAGGAGTAATAGGGCACCTGGCATCCAGCCTAGGTCAACCCATCACATTAGTCTATTCCTTTTAGCACCTTGTCAAGATAGTTACCACCTCAACTCTAATCTTGCTGGTTTTATTTTCATCCTGTCTGACTTAATTTTTTCCTGTGTATGTGGTTTTAAATACCAAATTAAGAAATACTTAAATGAAATTCCATGTTGATGAACCATTATACTATTAATTCATAGCTCATAAATTGAAAGACAATCTCTTTCAAGAAACAAGAAAGTGTTTAGAGGGCAAAATTAATGAGTCTGGATTTGGAGTTAAACTGGGGTTTCTATGTCTTAGGAGACAATTATGACAGCTTACTTGAGCTGCTGCAGAAAGTCTTCAACCATTGTCTGGCCTGCCTTGGTCTGTCTCCTTTATGCATAAAGAGGTCAGTCAACACAAAATATCTTCATGTCAAAACTTTGGATGTTAAGGAAATACAGCCCCAGTGAAAATTTCCTTCTTTCTGGGAGCCTGTAGTTTGCCCTCGTTGCAAAGGACTGCATACCTCCAAATTAGGAGCTGTGGATTATGGTTTCTCTAGCCATGTATGAATCTGTTCCTTTTTATATATACAAGGGCCAATATAATTCACACATCAAATAATATTTTTCAAGGTCACTTACTAGATTCTTCCCTGGAAAAACTTTAAATTTGCTGTGAAGTTTTGCTGGACTTCATCTCTTTCAAGAACTGTCTTTAAAATTTTGTAGAAAGCAGAGTTTAAAAAAAAAAGTTTATTAGTAACCTAGTTATATTTTTGTCAAAAATAATAACCTCTCCATATTGCTTGTTTTTGTTTTCTAGTTAGCCAAATATTTTACTAGCTGTAGGCTAAGATATCTGTCATTTATTGTAAGAAATGGGGTGGAGTAGAGTTCTTCCAGTCACAGCTGATGACACCTAATTATATACCAGAAAATAGAACTCCCTGGGGAAAAAATTCAGATTATGCTCAAGTGAAATTGTTTAAGGCTATTTTGGATGACATGGGTATTTATGAGCTTTATTAATAATAAATGAACTAATGTTGTAGCTCTACGATTTGGAGACAACCTCATCTGACCGTTGAGAAGATGTAGGCTTTCTGGCAATAATGAAAGCACATAAATATTAATATCTCAGGAAAATAAAAGCTCTTATTACTGTATAATGGTTGAAAGTACATAAAATGTAATGAAAATATGAAAAGTACTGGGCAAAGTAATTTGTGATAGCTAACTGTTTATTCATTTATGGTTTAAAAGTCACATTAGATATTCTCTCAGTAACAGGAGCTATTAGCCCTTCAACCAATTACTTTATGAAGAGTATTAATTATGTGTTGAATTTCAATGCTGAAGAAATATACAGATGCACAGAAATTTTTTAAACCACTGTGCATAACTTTGGTGCACTTTTTATACCTGTCCAGAGATAAATGAATGCTACCTTATTCCAAGTAAGTTTAAAAAATAAGAAATAAGCCCCATGTAAAAGAGCACTTTTCATAGTCAGTTTGTAATTTTGTTACAGGCACAAAAAAGACCACAACAATGCCTTCTAAACGCTTTTTCTGTTTGAAAATATTGATAGTTACAGAGCTAGTTAACATATTTGAGGGGGGCTATTCTTACTACATAATTAGTTCCACACAAATGGTACCATACCTAACAAGAAAGTAATTCCTTCATGCCTTTTTTTTTTAATGATTATCTCTACAATGACTATGGAGACAAAATATGAAACTAAGGTTTATGTTCATTTCTTAAAATCGGAGAATGTGCATTTTGCCATGCTGACCAAGTTGGAACTCAACACTTGCAGCACACTCCATAATTAGAAAAATAAAAGCACCCTCTGAATTGGTAGTTGGGGTAGTTCTGTTACTTCCACTTGGTTTGACAGCAGACAAAGTCTATGCTTGCTGAGGGGTTTCTATACCCCTGTATGTTATGCAGGTGCATCCTGGGAGTACTAGATATCCCGGGAACTGGGTCAGGAGTGAAGACAGAGAGAAAATGTTAGAAAACTTTTGCAACTCTGCAAGTCACGTATGCTTATTTTCCTGGTGAGTCCAGCAATACTGTGCAAGTTTTTTTCATTGTTTTTCCTACAGCTAAGCTGCCAGTTGTATCAAACATGGAAAGAATATTTTTGTCTCTGAATTTTAATCATTGTAACCAAAGATAGTAAAAGATTAAAAAAAGAAAAGGTGAGAGAAAATAACAACAGAAATTAGTTGCTTTTATCTCCTGTCAGTGAATTTAGTAATTCTCTTCAGTAGCATAAATATGTATCTGCATTATCACACAACTTCACATGACTACGTAGATATTTATATATCAGATCTAAGAGTAAAATAATGAAAGGTTTCCCTGGCAGGACAGGACAGACATAAAAGCAGGAGGATATGAGCAATTGTAACCCTGAATTCAAAATGTAAAGCAGTACCAAGGTTACAGTTATAGTTCAAAGTCTAAAGTAGCAGCTACAAAACTGATCTGACTTTTTTCCACAGCTTGATACAACTATATATCAAACCATGTTAGGAACTACACTTTAATCAAAAGATATAGCTCAGAGAATGACAGTCTGATAAATTTTTTTTCTTCTTTTCTCAGACCATCTGTTGTCTATTTATTTGTCATTAATCTGTTTTGCATACTACCCTTCCAGCTCAGGGCTGTTTCTTTCAAAGATATTAGGAGACTCAAACACAAGAAATGTATCGGATCTAAGAAAGAATATTTTTTTCTGTTCCTATTATTGCCTATTTTGCAGGTGCTTTTGCAAAAATCTGGGTACCACAGTGCAAAGATAATGTGAGAAAAATTGCGTGTGTCACAGGCCTGAGTTGGGATTTTGCTGGTTATACCCAAACTCACAGAACTGGGCATTTAGTTACACAGGCACAGTGTAAAAAGTGACACCTGTGAGCAAATGACAAGATCCTTCAGCAAGTAGGCCATTATTCCTTTTCCGATACATAACAAATAATAATCTCTCCTAATATTGTCTTACTAATTAATACCCTCTACTAACCTTGGTTTGTATGGTGTTGTTCTTTACATCTCTGTTGTATTTTATGCGTGGACATACATATGTATCCACATATGCATGAAAAGACTACTTTAAAATATTTTTATTTAGAACCCACCAGCAAAAAACCCTAGCATTAAATGGTTCTAATTATTCTGTCACTCTTCTTGCCTAAGTACTCTTATACAGCTGCTATAACAGAACTGTGTGATCCCCAAAATTCTGGATGTCCATCTTATTTCTAACAAGGTATTAATAGGGTCAAAGATTCACCCTCATTCACTGAGCAACATTAAACATGAATAATTGGAGATACTCTTGCCATTTTTAAACAACTAAGGGAATCTCTATAACAATAATTTATTTAAACCATTAGCAGTGAGATGGCAATATTGAATCCATTAATAATTTCCATTTTATGAATTTCTGTTTTACATTTCTGAAGCAGAAGTGTAAACGTATCTTATTTATGGCAATTTCCTGAAACCTGAGGGACTTCTCTACTTTCTGTTAATTATGATGAAGCATGGGGTTCATTGCAGTTGACCAGTACGTGTTGGAGAGGGCAAGACATACTTTTCTTTGACATATTTCTAATAGCAAGAAAATCGTAAAGTCTGTATGTAAGTGTTGGTAAAACCAAGATCTACTAAATGAGCCATTCTTCATTGAAAGAGTGTTGAGGTCATCTTCAGGGCCAAATGCAGATGTCCTTGTCCACGAAGAACTGAGTCTTATACCACTGAAGCTGATAATTCAAATCTCTTAATAACAGCCCCACACCTCTCTGAGGTCAAACGAATTTCCTTGTGCAAGATATTTTTTTCTTGGGGTAATATGCTATTCCACAAACAAAGGAATTATAATCTATCCAAATTCTCTATCATCAATACATAATAAAATGTTTTCCTGATTTCAAAGTTACATAAACTATAGCAATTTTCCCCACTTCATATCGTTTCACACAAATAGTCTCATTTTGTTTCAAACCACCACTTTAGCAAATAAAGTACTGAAGATTAAACATGCAGAGCGGAGCTGCCATCTAGATACATAACTACAGGTGATTTGAGACCAACAACCTAATTTGTTTTTAAACATATGTTTTTCTGAGACATTTGAAATCTTTCCTGTTTTTCAGCTGTAGCTTATTTCTATAAAATATTTGTTCTTCAATCACTTACTCTCTAAAAGTATGACCAAAAAAGTAATAATTTGAAGTCAGGTTCTGAATATGAAGGGTTTTTTTTTCCCCACTATTAACAGAATCGAGAATTTGGAGCAGGTTGACCAGAGGGGTTGTGAAATGTCCATCCTTGGGAGTTTTCCAGACCCATTTGAACAGCCTGGGCAACATGGTCTGATCTATCAGCTGATCCTGGTTTGAGCAGGAGGTTAGATTAGAAATCCCATCAAGTTCTCACCGGATGGAATTATTCTATTAACTTGTGTCGCTAATTCAAATAATTATTGAATGTTAGGTAAGTAGAATCATAGACTCATAGA
>VWZG01000574.1:4693-18856 GCA_013396735.1 Grallaria varia
TTTTTTATTATTATTGTTCTTTCTGTCTGAGGTTGCCATCTGCTAAACAGTTTCTTCATTGCTTCCAGGAGAGTTTGGTGAACGTATCCATTCCAGAAACAGCTAACCCAACAGTCATCCTCAGTAAGTCCTTCTCTACGTGTTATACCCTTGCCTCAATGTCCTATTTTTCAATACTCTTGAAAGTTTCATTGTTTTCTGAAGAAAAGAATTAATAAAGGAGAAGAATGTTAGAAAATTAATAGAATTAAAAATGAAAATAAATGGAAAATGTTTTACCTCCATGCTCACTTACACTTTCCAAGGATATTCATTTACTTGGAAGTCAAAATGTGGATAACAAAGCAAATATCAAAGAGAAATAAAATAAATAACTAACAAGAAACCTAATCTGTTGAGGTTTTATACTATGTTCTTGAAGTCTGTCATTCAAATTTGAGAAGAGATACGATGTGAGGTAACTACAGTTTTTCTACTCATTATTAGCTCAGGAATTCATAGATTTAGTATTTAAAATAGATAATTGAAAACATCTAATCTATTCATTTTGTAATATGAAACATTGATTTTAGCTACTTCAATTCCTATTGAAATAGGGGTTGTTGTTGGGATTTTAAGGACTTGCAGTCTTCCACATAGAACGAAATTCTGCTTAATACATACCTGGTTGGAAACTTGATTAACTGCTTTAAAAGAAGCCACTAGAAAGGCATCTGTGATATCTAGGAGTAAAAAGACATATGATACCGACAAACAAAAAGTAATTTCCTTTTGGATTTTGTTAGTTGTGGATAAGGCCTCAGGATAAGATAATCAGAGTAGTGTTCAGAATAAACAGCAATCTAATTTTATGTTCAATACTCTAAAAAGCATGTATGATGTGCAGTTGTTAAAGTGATTATTTCACATGAAAATTATAAATTCTATTGATGAGAAATAAACCTGCTCAAATCTCAAATGAGATTCCAAGATTACAATGAAATCATGCTATGTTGGAACAACTTCACTGTTCAATGGAGTTTTTAAAAAAAAGTTCAGGAAGGATCATCTTGTAAATAGGTATGTGACACAAATAAGCTTTGTTTTGTAAATTAGTGGACCCTTGGGAAAAGGCAAAGCCAGAGCTTTGGTTTCGTATGTATTTAAATTCAGCTCAAATATTTCAATAAATGGGTAGGAGGGTTTTTTTCTTTTTTTCTTTTTTGTCTTTTTTTTTTTTTTTTTTTTAAACCTAGAATATAGGGACACTGAGGTCAGTTTGTTAGTGTACATGGTTTGCAGCATTCTTTAAAAATTTATCCATGCTCGTTGTAATTGTAGCATACAGCTCATTTTAACCTAAGTTACTCTATGAAGTCCTTATCTGAAATAAATTGCTTGTCAAATTGCTTGTCATTATTTCCATCCAGTAATTAATAATAGAATCTACAGTCACTGTTTTTTCTGTGACTCCTTCCTTCCAGAACTGGTGTGGATAACATTTAAGTATGAACCAAATGACATTACTGAAAGAATTATGATGGAGTGGAATTGCAATATCAAATTAATTATATCTTCAGTGCCTCATATTGTGATATATGTTAAGGCTTATAGAACAAACTGTGGAAGCTCTTTTCTATCAAAAGTTAAAATTCTGAGTTACTTCAAGAATATTTCTTGAGAGAGAATTTTTTTTTTTCCCAAATGGATGGTCATAGAACAGGTGTTCCTTCATTTTCCCAAAACACTGGCTACTCATTCAAAGTAAGCTGGTGAAAAATGTCAGTTAGCATGACAGCTCTAAAAACATATGTAGCCTAAGTAGCTGGGTCATTCATTCCAAATGCCTTACACTCATACTACAAGACCTCATACTGTCAGAACACTGGCATATTCCACCCAGAAGAGCAATGAAATCTCTTTCTCCTACAATACTAAGATATGACTTGGCAAAATCCTGAATGACCATATCAGCCCCTACTACCTGTATTTTGAGCAGGACATTAAACTGAATAGTTTAATAGTTTAATAGTTTAATAATAAACATTCTAAGTCAGGCTGGATGGGGCTCTAAGCAACCTGGTATAGTGAAAACATGCTATGGCATGCAAAAGGCAGTATGTATTTGTTACTGCCCTGCTGATGTGGACAGCAAAACTCAGTGTTCAATCCAGCAGGATGCAGAACAGCTAAAGTTGAGGGTGGGTTGCAATTAGGGGAAAAGATTGTCTCCGTTCCTATGGAAAACAGAAATTTGGGAGACAAGTTACAGACATAAGGGGAGAGGATGCAAAACAGACTTGACTGAGATCTTATGGTACAAACATTGAGACTCAATATGCAATTTACACTAAGATCATATCAGTTATCCTGCGCACAAGGATTTTACACAATACATCAGTCTTTCTTTCTAGATACCAAAGGGTATAGATTAGATTTTGGTTGTATCTTGTCCATTCATTTTTTACTGTGATTAGAGAACTGCTCATTTATCTTCTGGTGACTTTCAGTGAAAAAGAATTGCGTGTTCCATATTTCTGTGTGCTTTGGAATGTCTCTTGTACCTAATTTTAGGTTTTATATTAAATTACTCTTCCTAGATGTTTTATGGAACTCAAAGCAGTTTACACCATTACCTAAAGTAATTAACACCAAAATTATATAGAAATTTTTGTCTCTGTAAGAATCCTTTTATTCCACTTATGGACCATGCATTCATTTAACATAACTGAAATGTTATTTGAATTAATTATTTCCTTTCTTTTCTTTCCTCTTTATTATGGTTTAACCCCAGCTGGCAGCTAAGCACCTCACAGCCACTCACTGCCTCCCTCACAGCAGAACTAGGGAGAGAATCAGGACAGTAAAAGAGAAAACTTGTGGGTTGAGATAAAAAGCATTTAAAGTTCGACATAAAATAAAAAGAATATATTGTAATGAAAAGGAAAATAAAGCAGAGAGAGAAATAAAATGACAAAGAGGTAAGTAATGTAAATGAAAACAAATGCTCACCACTGACTGACAGATGACCAGCCAGTCAGCAAGCAATGGGCCCCCATGCCAACATTCTCCCTAGTTTTACTGCTGAGCATGATGCCACATGATATGGAATATCCCTTTGGTTAGCTGAGGTCAGCTGTCCCAGCTGCGTCCCCCGCAACTTCTTGTGCATCCCCAGCCTCCTTACTGGTGGGGTGGCATGAGAGGCAGAAAAGGTCTTGACTATGTATAAGTGCTGCTCAACAATAGCAAAAACATCCTGGGTTTTATCAACAGGTTTTATCAAAAATCTAAAACATTGTGAAGAAGATTAATTCTATCCCAGACAAAACCAGCACACCTTTCCTTTCCCCTTCTTTTTCTGCTATGACCTCTTGGAGCATAAGGACTTTTTTTGATGACATAGGATCAGCTAGAAAATGAGAAAAACAATGTGACTGTCTTCTAAAGCTTTTCTTCAAAAACATAGACTTCAAATATATGAAACATTGCTCACTTGCCAAATATCCACATCTGGTGATAATTAATCATAATGTGAAAGGTGGCTTATGCATGCAGGTAGGTTATCATTCTGACCTTGACAGCAATCCCTTGGTGCTTGTTCACTGAAGAGTTACTTGCTTTTGTTTAGAAGTTTCTAGAAAACTTTTGTTTAGAAGTAACTAGAAATAAGAAAGGGACAATAGTTTTGCAAAATGAAAATCCTGATTTGACTATGCAGAATGTAATCTTTATTTTGGTAGGAAAATATTATTTGTACAGACATTTTTAATTCATGCAAATCTCCAAAGAGAAACTCGCTTTCTGGGAATATAGATATGCTTGTGTGAACAACTGTATTTATTCTGGAAATGTCCACTTTGTTGCCCTAGTTAAAAAGATGTGTGGCATTTAAGAGGCAGGCAGAAAAAAGGACTGTGTTTTAAATTCATTTACTTTCTTGAATATGAAGAACTACACAATCATTTTAACAGATTTGGAAGAGCAGAAATGAGAACTAATAAGAACCCTAAAAGAACAGAGTAAGTCTTATGCCAAGATCTAACTTTTGGCATTTAAAGTGTGTTCCACTACATGGCATGTGGAAAGACAATGTCTGGATAAATATGCTTTACGTTTCAGGTGGTTCTAAGCAATGCAAAGCAGTTTTCCCAATAACTTTTCCCAAAGTACTGCAAGACATGATTTTAAATTCAAAGGAGTTCACTGCAACCTTCACAACTAGGACAATACAAATGAATTTGGTTTTTATTTTCCTCATGGTATGTTTTATTTTGTGCTCTTCTTTATTTTGTTTGTCTCTGACATCACAAGGAACATCTACCTTGTTTATTTTCCCTTTTGTCAAGCTGCACATTTATCATCATGAAATACTTCACAGACCTTATTCCCCACACTGCAGAACATGGAATGAGCTGCTCTCTGGGATTTATACTGAAGGTAGGTTTACTGTACCTTGCAGAGGAAGGAAATGAGGGACAGCCTGTTACACACCAGATCAGTAACTATTGAGTCAGAACCACCTTGTGGGGGTGCCTTTGTGTATGTGGAGGGGAACGGATGGGTCAACCCTCATGGAGATGGGGTAGCATTGTATCCCTCATGGTAGCCCCTGGAGCCCACATGGGGAAGACCCGGAGCAACGGCCAGTCAGAAACAGCCTGGGAAAACTATAACACCCCACAGCTCCTGGAGCCCCTGACCCAGCTCAGACTGGCAGGGACAGGGAGAAAACGGCTCCTCATCCTGGCCTGGGACCCCAGAGTGGCTGGGGGCTTTGGCCATAGGGACCAAAGGCATAGGTGTGTCGTGTTGCAGCCCTGCCATCTGGATGTGTGAGAGTTGGTCTTCCACAAAGCCTCTCCTTCCTTCTCCTCCCTCTTCTTGCTCCCTCTTCTTTTTCTTTACTCCTTTTTTGATGTTTTGGGTCACTTGAAGCTGGAGGAATTGGATTTGACTTAAGTGTTGTGAATGGATTCAATATTGATTTGGGCGTTGATAAATATGTGCTGAGTTGGTATTGTGACGGAACATTTTGTCTAGCTTGTGTAGTGCCCTTTTTGAACCTTTGTGAAGTTCTGTTATGTTTTCCCCTAAAGTAGTAAAGAAACCCCTTGGGAACAAGTCTGTGGCTTATTTTCTTGACGTTCTCTCAAGGCATTAAAGAACCCTATACATACATACATACATACACACATATATATATATATATGTAAAGTAAAACTCCTAGCTGAGCCCTTGAGCCTGCAGCTCTGGGGCTGGAATGTTACACAGTCATAACTTCATATGTCAATTTAACATGCGTAAAAATCCTATCATATGTCAAAAAGTCAGCTTTGCCTGCTTTGACTTGATTCATTAAAAAAAAGTCAGGGTTGAGCAGTTCAACAAAAAAAGGAGAACTTGTAGAATATCTTGTGAAATTTTAAGAATAAAACAATTTTTAAAAACATTAATATATATATGATGATCAAAAAACATCCTTACAAGTGGCTGTAAAGGATGCTAAAATCACTATGGTATTGATAATATTAGCTTTTATGGACTATATTCTAAAATTCTTCTTTACAAAATAATATTCAGCTCATTTCACCTTTTCTTTTATCTCCAGGGGAACCGATTTGATTTCATTAATTTTAAAACTGTCCAGGCTTCTGCCTATTCAGGTATTTATAGCTTCTATCATGGTGCTTCCCAATTTGTAATAATTTATTCTTACAGCATTCTTTGAATAAGGTATTACTAACTCTTCATTCTGATGAGGTGCTGAAGACTTTAGATGACATAAAATGAAATACTGGAAGTCTGAAGATAAACAGATGGATGACTTCTGGTTAGGACAAATACATACAGCAACATGTTCTGTTGTTCCTTTAAAAAAACCAAACAGAACCCCATAAAACAAACAAACAAAACCCAATGAAACAAACATAAACCCCCAGACTTTCTTTTTCTGGATTAATTACGTTTTTCTTTCTGAAACTTTCACCATGTCTTGTAACATGATTAACTCTTCTAGTCTTCATAGAGTTGAAGCATTTATGATGGAGTGTTACTAAAAAACATTCAATCAAAACTTCCATGAGAAGCAAGAACATACTTTGAAAAATCTTCATCTCACTCACAGGGGTTGCATTTAGTTATAAAACCCGTGAAGTTACCTTAACTGTTTCGTAATCTCCACTTCTCCCTTAGCTCTGATCTCCCTGTAGTATTAACATCCACCTAGCCCTAGACCTCACCCCTCCATTCCTGCTCTGTCTTTGGAGCCCATCAAAGACGGTTGTGACCTTTAACTCCCCTAAACAGGGTTGCCATGAGCCCATACCTCAAAGTCTTGTATAGCATATTCCTTTCCAAGGCAGCTATACTAGAGCTGCCTCTGTGTGGCCTGGGAAAGCCCACTGACAGCCCATGGCCATTACCTGAATTCACAGCAGATCCTTTATGAGACCAGATGTCTCTAAGTTGGGAGCACACACAGAAATGTCTGCAGGGCAGTAACAGGCTTTACTGACTCTGTGACAAGCCTCATCTGTGACTACCCCCTACCTGCCCATGGCCAAGGACCCCATTGCAGCTTGCTGGGGCCATCATCCCCCAAAACAGTAATGCTGCAGCAGGACTGTTCTCCAGTTCTCCCTGGCCCTGCCCAGCCTGAAAATTGGCAGATGTCTTTCTGGACAAGTCTGATGGTTTCTTTTCTTAAAATGTTGTTGGTATTTTACAGTGAAAAGCAAACGGAGAATACACACAGATGGTCTTTAGTGAAGATGAAAAAGCCTTTGACCTAGCTGAAATCCTATTGGATTAAAAAAGAAGCGGAAACAGCCTTTTTCCTAATTATTTATGAGAAACAGTTTCTTTCACGATAACCTTTTGAAAACATCAGTCTAATAGTTGTACTGTGAGAATGGACCATTATTCACAGTGAGAAACACAGATTTCTGTTCTCCACCTAACTGAGAACGATGCCCAGCTACTCACCTCCATCAAATGGAAGATGATTCCATCCATATTAGAGGAGTTTTTGATTTTTTGAGTAAATAAAAAAAAAGGCAGTTCTTCTAAAGATGACTACAGAATTTATGTATTTCCCCTATTAGTGGAGGATAGAAGCAATTAAAACTTGTATTTTGGACTTAAATTCCTATTTTTTGTTTAAATTTCAGTTTATGTGACTGAGTTCTGTCTTGAACTTTACTCAAATGATGCCTTAGGATCTTTATATATTTGTAGCAGCTCACAGTTTCTCATGGTTTGTGCCACATTCCTGAATTCTGTTTAACTGTCTTTTCAACGGACAAGATAGCAGCAAGGACATCGTGTTTGGTACACATGCACCTGGACTGGAATAATGAGGCAAAACAAGATGGAAGGTCCTGAACCCCTGAAAGCGCTCCGATAGGGCACTGCTGAGGGTGGTCCCAGGGTGGTACCAGAGGCAAAAGGTTGTCGGGTTGGATAAGAACACTAGATATGATAATTAAGTAGTGTCATTAATCTGTAAGAACCGTACACTTTGTGTGCACCTGTATACTTCATGCACCAGAAAGCTTTCATTAATGAACTGCTCTCTACTTTACCTACACTAATATTGTCTCAAAAGTCTTTTTTCTTGACTTTAGGAAACCAAACATTGTTAGTATGAATAACTAAAGCAATTTAGTACTCTAGAAAAGTATTGTAAATGTTGCAGCTGTTACACAGCAGGTCAGTTATCACTGGGCCAGACCACCTTGTGGGGGACCATCTCTGTGAGTGTGTGTGTACAGGGGCAGGGCTGGGCTGGGCTACAAGCACTGCCAAGAGCACCTGGACTTCAGCTGACGTGGCCACAGCAGCCGCCTGGCTGGACTGTCCATCAAGGAAGACCTGGCTGGTGACCCACCCACACCACACCCCTGGAGCCCCTGGTTGGCTATGGCACCCTCAGTTTGGCTGGGGGGACAGGGAGTGGTCAGTGAACTAAAGGTCCCGCCTGCAGGGCGTGGCAGCAGTGACGAGAGCAGATAAGGAGGCAGCACCAGGTCTCTGTTGTGGGCTCTGGTCTGTTCTTTTCAAAGTTGTCAGCATGTGGCCTTTCTAAGTGGTAATTATTTTTCTTTTTCTCTCTTTATTCTTTCTTAATTTTTTCTGCATTATTCCCTTCTTCTTGTGGGCAACTTAATCACTTATTTTCTGTAAGTTATGGGTACCTAACTGAAGCTGCATGGACTTTTGTGTTTGCTGGGTGTAACAAAAGTTCCTCACTATAGCAATGCTTGCTAGTCCTAGTAATCTATTGTAATGCTTTTGTGAAGTTGCATGTTATCTTTGTAAAATCGTTTTTGCCAAAATTGAAAGAAATCTTTTAGAGAAAAATGTGTAGTTATTCTCCAGATGTTAACTCAAGGTACCAGGGAACCAATGGCTTTACAAGGGTTTGTGTAGGCAAAATCTCTTGGAGCCTAAAATTAAAGTCTAACACTGGGTAAAAGTTAGGCCTTAGGGATTGGAGTGTAACAGCATCAACTTTTACAGATAATCTCAGTAGTTTATCTTACAACAGTAGTAAGATCTAGTGTATTTCTGATAATACATTCTCTTTTCTATTGATGAGATGAGTTTTCCTCCCTTTCTGAAACGTGCTTTGAAGTTACATGGCTATCCCTTATTTGCAAGTTACTGGAATCTTCATATACAGCTTTATTTTTCCTTTTTATTATCATCATTTTTTATTGTGATTCACTGCTGTGCTCATGTTAGCATTACATCAGCAGTTCCTATGACTGCAAGAACATTGTTTGTTTTACATGTTATCAAATGGTTTTGTGATGCTACTGCAGATGGTCTTTACAAAAGTTTTTCAGCTTATTAGTCATCCTGTTTTCCTGTTCATTGTGCCTTTGTTAATTTACAATGAATTGCTGGATTTTTGGAGACTGTTCAAAGGAATGCAACCATAATATTTGCAACTTTCCCTTTTTTTATAGCTTCTCAAATGTTCCCATTGCTGATTCTTTGGTTTAGTCCATACTGACTTCATCATATGAGTATATCACTGCATTTCCACTTTCTTTGTGCACATCTCTGAAACACAGAGTACAAAACAGAAGCTAGGTCTGAACCTTCAGTCTCAAGGAACTGAGGGCAGAAAAAAGGCCTCAATGACCTGACCTATGAGTCCCACAAGGAGTCCCATCTCCATCCCTCTGAGGCCATCAGATTCTGTTCCAGTGATGGCACAGCATGGCTGGTCTCCAGCTCCCCACAGCCCTTCCGCACCTGGCCATGGGCCCTGCTACCTGGCACCCACATCCCAGCCCAGCCTCAGCCCGTTCCAATCCCAAGAGAGGCATCTGGTGCCTAGGGCTGGGTCTGCTCTGCTGATCTCTGGCTAGGGCGGTGGGACCAGCCCTGGATGCCAGCTCTCTATGCTTTAATGACCTACCTGTGCACACAGGACTGTGACACTAAGTTGCCTACTGTTCAGATCTTGAAACCACAAATGTGGAATCCCTGTCTTAGTTCTGCAAAGCCACTGGCCCTTCACCGGTCAGTACAAAGAAACAGCTGTGTGTTGGATCTACAGACTGTAAATGCATTTGCATTGACTAGCTTGAAGATTGTCCACTCCAAATATTTACTGTCCTGATTTTTTTTTTAATTCTTGATGTCACTAGATCTACCCAAGGGGAAAAAAATTCTTGATATGTGCAGAACCAAAATTTAATTTCGTAAGTTATCAAGGTTACACTTCTTCTTAAAAGAAGAAAAAGAAAAAAAAAAAATCCTCACAAAACAGTGCAAACACAAAGTTAAAATAATTTATGACAGCAAGTAGCTGAAGCTGAGTCTCCCTGTAATTATGCAAAACGCAATCAGAATTAACACCTTATTGATTAGTTGAAAAAAAGAAAGCTGGCAAAACTAAATACAAAGTTCCCTGCAATCATTTAAAAAGTAATTCAAAGTAATCCTGAGGTTTCCATTCCTTCCCTTTAGGGACTTTCACAGAGTTTTCTAGTTGCCCATCCCCTCATGTTGACTACACATTTTCTGCCCTACAAAATTCAGTCAGTAGTCTGTCAAAGTTCGTAAAACACTGAGCGTGCAAATCTGTCAACTTTTCTCCCCTAATTTATAATTCTATATGCTGAACTAGTCATCCTAGTCTTACCTTATGATCAATAAAACAAAAAAAAAAGTACTTCTGAGGAACAATTAATGTACCCTTTTTTAGGTAGCTACTTTAGGATTAAAAGGATCGCTCCCTAAATGTACCCATACCTATCCCTAGTGACTGTAATGATAGCCTGCAGTGTCTAACTCAGATGTGCATGTGCATTCTAAGCATCTGGAATTAAGAGGTGGATCCCATTTAAATTCCTAGAGAGATTGCTGGGCTAAACCAAAATCTATGAAATGAAAAAACCTGACATCTAACATGGCTGATTTCATTCTGTTTGAAAGTGAAGTTGCCTCATACCTGGTTAGTATACATACAACAATCTGGCTGTTTTTGAGCCAGTGACTTAACACAGAACAATAGAATGGTTTGGGTGGGAAGAGACCTTTAAAGATTACGTGGTCCAACACCCCTGCAATGAGCAAGGACATCTTCAACTAGAAGTGTACATTTCTTTAGCAATAATTCTAGTTTAAATAGTCTTCCTGCCTCTGTGGAGTGGCTGTAGCTGCAAGGGCACTAGAAGGAATTACATGTAAAAAACCACAAAAAACAAAAGAGGATAAATGCTGGTCTAAGTAGATGTTCAAAGCAAATTAGAGATGTAATGGTGCTCAGATGCAATTAGAAACATGAAGTAATCGATATGGTGGAGATTTAGTCTTTGTAATTTGTGTTTTACATGAGCTTGGGTATGAATTTCAGGAACGCATTCAAGCGTTTCTATGAATTAAAAACTGGAGTTTAAAACTACTCCCTGTTCTTCCACAGTTCCAGGATTATTTATTTAACTTTTCCTTACTATAAAATTATTTAAGCTCACAGTCTACAAGAAATTAAATTCTTGTTGGAGTAGCTGAGTTCTCTCCAATAATTATAAAGGATCTTTTGAGATACAGAGAATTGTGTTGTTTCCATCTATAAATCATATTTGTCGTACTTATCACAGTTCAAACACACAAAAACCGGAGTAGAGGACATTGTAATTTGTCCAAAGAGACCTTGACCATAACAGCTTCTACTTCCACAGCTTCCCTCATTTTCGAATTAGACTATTGTAACTCACAGAAAGCAAGGATTGAATGATATTGTCTCTTGCAAAATACTTTGACGACCCTTCTCACTTCAGGGGGTAATTGAAACTCAGAGGTGCAATTTTATGTAAACTCATTGAAATGCGGTCATCTTTTTCTTAGTCTTTATGAGGCAAACCTTTGAGAATGCATTCTCAAATATTTGGAGACAGTGAGGTATCCCATGCTTAATGATCTGATTCCCCTCCTTTCAGTTTCACAAAAATTACTTTTTTTCACTAAAGCATGAAATTTTGGAACATTTTTCCTTGAGAAGTTTAACTGTGGGACTTTCCAGATGATACACAGATCAAGATGTAGAAGATTGTTAAACTTTTTCCCTGAATTTATACACTTAATGAACCAACTCTAAATTTCAATCCAAGGACAGAATCACATGACTACATGAAGGAAGTTGGGAGAATGTGTGTTTCTTCTTCCCTCTTTTTTTAGAAAACCATATCACATATATGGAAAGTCTATCATAAGTGATATTATATTATATAATCTATGCTTACTTTCTTTAGAAATAGTATGTGTTACCAAATTTCCTGCAAGTAACTCCCAGATTATCTGAAAGAATCAAATCTTATGGCTGAGCAGCAGTGTAAATTGAATTAATTTATGGCAACAAAATGCAATTTTCTACCAAGCTCTTTCACAATTTTTGTATCTACTTTGCTGTAGATATACGTTCTCTCTTAGTAGCTCTGTTAGTTCTGGTTCTCCTGTTTCATCTTTTTTGAAAGGACTGTTATTGGTATAGTTCATCTGAAAAGAGATGTGTGGGTCAATGGAAGTGCAGATAGGCACTAAGCTGTATACCTGAAAGTACAGCAATTTATTACCCCCAATCCCCACTCCTATCCAGCTTTTTTTTTTTTTTTTTTTTTAAACTTCCTTTTATCTTATGGCATTCTGGCACAAAGTAAATTAACAAACTTTTACAGAACACATTCAAGTCACATAACTTTCATAACAGTTTCATTTCACTCTTAGCAATTATTAAAATTAAGCCATTCATCAGAAGCTTATGTGCTCAAGTTCAAGTGCTTTTTCAACTGTATTGCAAGGATAATGTTCTGAATATACTTGAAAGTGTCTGGATGTTTTTTCCTCATTAAAATACATTCTAATGTAAATTCATTGTTATCTCAAGACATTGAAGGGTGAGTATAAATTGTGCAACATGTTTATTTTTATTTCATAGACTTTAGTCAGCACTATGTTTAAATATAAAAAGAAAGAATTAATAATATAGTTTATTTTTCTCCTCCTACTTTCTATTTATGCATCTTATAATTTTCTTATAATTGTTTCTTGTAAACAAAAGAAAACTGCATACAAATAGAATTCACTAACATTAGAAATGAACTTCAGTTATGTCTGAATCCCCGAGGACTTAACTTTATTACATGTTAAAAGATCAAATTAAACTCTGTACTAGCTTACAGATCTCTTATGAGTGCACAATCTTTATGCTATGACAATTAAAACAAATGGATACATGCATTAAGTTTAAATGCCACCTGTATTTTAAGTCTGTATATACTAAAAATGGAGGTATGATTTGTCCTATCTGATATAATATACTTGGTTTTGTAATTGCAACAGCTACACCATTTGGAGCAAACCATTCTGCATTTCTTTGGTATTTTGCAGAATCATGTACATACAACGTAATCCTGGAAATTCCGTAGATAGGTAACAATCACAGTAGCATGCAGGATATAAATGTTAAAAATAACATAGCTTTTAATGGCCTTCATTCAGCCTCTGTCAATAGTCTTGTGTGGCACAACAAAATAATGATCAAAATATTTTGCTAGTATGAGCAGCTTAGTTGTTGACACAAATTCATGGGCTTTTAAAAAGGCGTTACTTCTTGGCCAAAGCAAAATAGTATGCTGGGTTATCTATCCTTGGTAGTAACTTAAGAAGTGGAAAATATGACCAGGCACATAGAAGTAGACATAAAAAGTACAGCTGTCACTATTATCAGAGACTTTGTTACCATCCAACCTCTGAGATGAGAAAAAGCGTTTTCATTCCTGCAGGAGACATTTACTTTTGATTTTAGTTTTTATTTTATCATGAGTCAAGGATCTGAAGGACCTCTTGTTATATTTCTTCTCAGTTTATAGGTAAGTGTCATAGGTAAGTATAGGTCACATTATGTGACCAATGTGTCTGTCCTTGAACAGGCAGCAGTCACCAGTATTGAGGCCATGCTGCTGAGAACGCAGCTGCGCTGGGCAGGGCACGTCTCCAGGATGGAGGATCACTGCCTCCCTAAGATCGTGCTCTATGATGATACAAGGACTCTCTAAAACAATACCTCAGCCTTGGCAATATTGACTACCATCAATGGTCCACTTTGGCCTCCAATCGGGAGGCATGGAGACACACCATCCATAACGCTGCTGATTCCTTTGAGAATGCACGCAGAATCAGTCTGGAGGAGACAAGACAACGCAGAAAGAACCGTGCCTCACCAACACTGCCTATGGAGACTTTCTGCTGTGCCTTTTGCAACCGGACTTGTCTATCTCGCATTGGCCTCTTTAGCCATCAGCGCGCTTGCAGCAAGCGTGGGTAGAGCCCTTCCCAAATCTTCGTTCGCGAAGCCTTCGTTACCTAGCCATGATAGGTAAGTCAATCCAGTGTCATGTTACAAAACAATGAGACATATTATGAACTGTGGTAGCCTTCAGCTTGTTGGGATTATAGGAACACCTACTAATTTCTTATCATAGTTTTACTTCAATTCCTTTGCTCATTCCCTAATCTCAAAATAAGAGATAGAGATGGAGTGTGGGCTGGAGAATGGGAAAAGTAAGAACTGTAAAATTTGCCTGCTTAATTATATCCTCTAGAAGAGTCGGGTTTTTGAGCTAATACTCTAGTTACAGTTTCTCTCTCTCTCTCTCTCTCTCTCTC
>VWZG01000574.1:27215-39717 GCA_013396735.1 Grallaria varia
GTTTTTTTTTTTAAATTGAGACAGTAGTACAGGTGTTGTGCAGAGACTTAGTAAGTCTCTCAAGGACTTTAGTATGCCTTGTAATCTTTTATTCATACATGTAAAGGAAGGAACAAAATATATGTCTGATGTATATATGTAAGCAGTTTGAATATCTATTATTGTTGAAAATTAATCTGTTTCTAAAAAGCCCAAATGGGTTTTGGTAGGATATTCAAATTCCATACATTTTACTAAAACTCTCTATGCATATCACATTTATTTTGAATTTTTTATCAAAACTTCAGTAATAAAAATCTGATTTTTAAATCAAAAACAAAGACTTTGACATAAAATTAAAAGCAACGTTTCACTAAATTAGTACAGAAAATGTTGAGAGAAATTTATCTAATTCAAACTAACCAGAAAAAATTGCTGAAGATTACAAGATCATATTGCTATTCCTGGCAACTTTGCTTATCATTTATCTTTGTATTTCCATTCCTGAATAGCTTGATGTTCAGTCTCATTAGACCCGAATTAGTCCTCTCCTGCTTTGTTTTTCACTCATCACAATTTATCCCAAGATCAATAAAATCTATTTACTGAGTCTGAGTATCAGAGTACCAAGGTTATAAAAAGATATATTTTGAAATCGCAACTCATATTTCTTTGCATCCAACCCAATTCACATATGCAGAGCTAATACCTGATCTACTATTGACCTTGAGACAGATATGATTTATGCTTGTAAAAACAGTTCTCCTACACAAACAGTACAAATTAGACAAAGATGTATACTTTCCATTATATTTTTTTCTCAGTTAAACACATTGGCAAAGCTGCATATAGAGGAAAGTGATTTTTACAGTTTTCTAGGCACGTTACTGCCAGAGTAACATCAACAGATGTTCATGTCCATGTCTTTCCTGGGCTGAGGATTCAAGGGCTGGATGCAATACTCCAAGTGGGGTTTCTCCAGATCAGAGTAGGGGGGCAGAATTACCTCTCTTATCCTGCTGGCCATGCTTCTTTTGATGCAGCCCAGGATACAATTAGCTCTCTGGGCTGTGAGCCCATATTGCTGGTCACGCCCAATTTTTCATGCACTGGTCTTTCTTTGCCAGGCTACTTTCAGTACAGTCATCCCCAGCCTGTATTGATACTATATGTTGTCCTGACCCAGCTGCAGGACCTTGCACTTGGCCTTGTTGAATCTCAAGAGACTCACACAGGCCTACTCCTCAGCCTTGTCCAGGTTCCTCTGGATGGCATCCTGTTCCTCAGGCATGTCAACTGCGCCACTCAGCAGGGTGCTGAGGTTACCCTCAATCCCATCATCTATGTCACTGATGAAGATATTGAATAGTGCTTGTCCCAGTACATTTATGTGCGTGTGTGTATGTGTGTGTGTGTAAGTTCACAAGCAATCTTCCAAATAGTAGAAGCTCTGTGTTTATTAGAATTGCTTGTAATATGACTTCATGAAATATTTGACAGTCCAGGTTTCATCATATGTAACACCTAGAGCCTAGTCACCTCTCTAAGGAGTTAATAGGTCTTCAGTGAGCATTTCAGGTATTTGGGTGACATGAACCAAAGCTGTCTTTCTCACTGAGTATTCAAAGAGACTATGATAATTAAGCTTTTAATGTAGATTGCACCTTAAGTGCCTAAAATTAAACAGAAAACAGACTTAAGTCCCTGTTGAAACATCCTAATACAGAGTAACACAACATTTTAGTGCACAGTAGTACACAAAATGATATTGATGAGGAAAGAGGAGGATAATTTCTAATAATTATTTCTAATTACAATAAAAAATGGGCACTGTAGCTCACTGCTTGAGGCATTAAACTTTTAAAATTTCTTCTTAATGTAAAGATGATATGGTAGAAAATAAGAGAAAAAAGTAGTATCCATATTGTTGTGGATCCATATGTGTGCACAGAATTAAGTTTTAGTTATTTTGTTCTAATAAGTAATTAGATGTAATACAAAAAACTAAAAGTAATAACATGGAGACCAAAAGTCACCACCTAAAACAGTACCTATATATAGTTTTCATTTTAGTCCATTTTTATACATCTCCTCTTGTATTTCCTATTTGCCAGAGACATTTTTTTTTTCCATCAGTCTTTTACCTTTGTCAAGTAGCAAGTAGGATGATGCTAAGCTAACCTCCCTAAAGGTAGACAATGGGTGTTTTTTGGTTTTTGGTTTGGTTTGGGTTTTTTTTTCTTGTTGTTGTTTTTGTGTTGTTTTGTTTAGTTGATTCATTAGTTGGTGGCTTCGTTTTTAGTTTTTTAATTACATGCAGTAAAAAGGTGATGAACTTTCATATTCCACAACCTGGAATCATGGGGAAGGTTTATTGAAGATAAATAACATCACCTATGACTTAAGGAAAAAAGAACCAAAGAAGTGGTACCTTTGTAGGGAACACATTACTTTTATGCAGTGCATCATAATTAAGTACAAATCAAAAACATGTGATGGAACACTTCAAAGTACATAAGATGCCTTTCAGCTGTAGTGGCATTCATTTTGATCCGACTTTTATAATTTATCTTTAGTATCTAGTCTAAGTTAATTTTCTCTCTACAGTTTGTGAAAAAAAGTCAGAACCTGGAAAGGTTCATCCTGATTATGTCTGACATCTTACTTAGGAAGGGACAAATCACTATTGACAACAAGCTTAAATTAGATACTGTCGGTTGGATGACCAATGTTAAATAAGATTCATCTGTCCTGTAGTCTGTGAGGGTTCAGTGAGGCACAGGCAAGAGAAAAACAGTGATTTACTGCTTCTAATTAAACAACATGGAGACCAAAAGTCACCACCTAAAACAGTACCTATATATAGTTCTATATATGTTCTATATATAGTTTCTATAAATGAGCGAGAATAGATCTTCCACTTGCCTAAGAACAATAAGGTTGAAAAAGAAAAAAAAGAGAAGAACAAAGACTCCCAACCCTATGTCAGCTATTGAAACAGCAGCTGAATGGGTTTTCAGGATCAAAATTTAAATGCCTACATTCCTTTTTCTTTCTGATTCTGATAACAAGTTTATTAATCCCTTACTAAATTCCACCCTCTCCCTTAAAGCATTTTATCAGATGAAGCTATTGAAGCTATTGTTCATTAGTTTCAAGCTAACTTGAATCCCATTATCATCCTTTGAACATCAATTTCTTCTTAGAGTCCAGAAGAGAGTTTTGTAACACACCGATGGCTAAGTGCTTCCAATTTACTTTTATGTCTTAATGCATTTCAAAAATTTCCAGTGTTAACATTACAAAGAGAAAGTTAAACACAGAAGGACAGAAAGGGAAAAAATTAAATTTGTCAAACAATAGGAATGATCTTTTATGCTGAAAAGTTCAAGTATATTTACAAAAGTGATTTTGCCTCTATGTCCATTTCTTCCCTACTGTCAGGCTCTTTATTTGGCTTCAGATGTATCATTGTCATTCTTCAGCACAGAAAGTCTAACAGAGGCAGTACAATAAAAAAGGGAAAGAAAAAAAGAGGTCAAGAACATTCAAGGAAACTAGTTTCTCTTGTATCTTGGACAACTTTTAAACATGCTTTTATACTAAGTGATAGGCAGAGGCCCATTTTCTGCAAATGGCTGTCCTTTTAACAGTTGTAGCTCAATGAACAAAATGCACATCTCACTTTTGTTCTAAGGTGGTATTTTTAGATAAGCAATAAATTTCTATTCATTCATAAAGATAACATATCATGGTGATAGAAGTCTTCAAAGATCCTTTTACAGATAACACATATATTTTACATATCTTGCTTTATTTAGTGTCTTATAAATTGGCAGCTTTTCATTGGTGTAATGGAGGTTCTTAAACATGGAATAATAAATTCTAGAATACTTTCATGTAACTTACTTTCAAATAAATATAGAGAAACACAGTGAAGATAGGATAGTTTGGGGGTTTTATTTAGATTTTGCACCAGCCTAACAAGAATTCTGCATTTGTTTCTTGTTACTCATGGTTCTTCCAAGCTACCCAAATGTATCTATTAGCCACTAAGCTACTTGTCATATCCAAACATCCATAATTACCAGATATGGATGTGACCTAATTGGAATCTCTGCTTTTCTGGAGCACTGGCTATAAAGCATGTGAGATACCCTAAGGTATTTTACCTAGCATTAGGCAACAAAGTTTAGGCAAACAAATCAAATCCGCATTTTCAGTGTCACATATTTTCATGCTGGGAGATGGGCATCCCAGTGGCTCTAATTAAAGCAATTATCTTCTTTTAGAAGTAAATAAAAGACTGCAGATCTTTCAAGGGCAGTTAAACTCACATTTGTCTTCCAGTCTAGGAAAGCAGCAAATTAAAAAATGATTAAAAAAAAAAAAAGTGTTTCATACATTGTGAGACACTGTATCAGTAAAAGCATTATTTTATGGATAGGAACCAGCTCATATAAGTATAGGGGAAGAGCATATGGAATTCCCATGGCAGGGCTCATGGAGCCCACATGGACTAGCTGTCAGTCAGAAGGACAACCACACCATGCCCTCTGGGACCCCTGATCGGGCTTCTGGTTGGCTACACCACCTCGCATTCTGGTCCAGAGCTGCAGAGTGGTCAGTGAGCTGGAGGTCCTGCCTGGCAGGGGGTGGCCGTGCTGGCCAGACCACATAAAAACAGAACACATGAGGCCATCTTTATCTTTCTTCTCTGGAGCCTGTCACCACCCTGTAAGACTTTTGCCAGTAGCTGTTTTTGCATTTATTCTAATCTCTTTCTTTACTCCTTCTTTCTCTCTTTTGTTTTTTTTTTGTGTTCTTAAACTCTTTTGAGTAACTTAGAACCAGTGGGTTGGATTCTCATAAGTTGTGTGGGTTGGCATGTGCTGAGTTGGTGCTTTGTGAAATGCTTTACCTTGGTTGCATGTTATCAATTTAAACTTTTTCCAAGATCCTTATTTCCTCCCATATTAAAAGTGTCTCCTGGGAAAACATCTCAGCGTTCTCTTTTTAGGCTATCTCAGGGTATGAAGAAACAAAGACTCTCCAAAAATTTGGTGGGCAAATTTTTTGTAGCCTTGTATACACTTAAAAGTAAAACTCCCACTTAAGCTTGCGGCTTTGGGACCAGGGTCTTACATACATTCATGTAGGACACTGAGAACTAAGGTGAAGAACTTGACAGTGGAAATTGCCAACTGTTAACAGAGACTTGGAAGTCTCAAGGACATTTTTCAGTTTCTAACTAAACTCGCTTGTCACAAAATGTAATAAAAAAGCCAACTATGACAGGAAAGTAAACCCAAATCACTTACAACATTGTATTTATGTTTCTCAATCCCAGTATACTGCTTGTTAAATGTCTGGGACTACAGATCCACATCAACTTGTCTGGTCATGAAGAAGTGTCTTTAAAAGATGTGAATATTTAGGTGTTCAGAGGTACATTTTTTAATATAACTTACATTAGAGCCTGTTAGTATAGTTAAATTCTACTTTGTTCTCAAAATATTACTCATTAGAGATGAAGATTAAAGTTTGACAGCCGATGATCTCATATGCAAAAAAATGTTTCATTTCATCATAAGACCTCCTCTAGCTATGTAAAGTGTATCAAATTGCAGCTTTTACTTTTCTCTCAATAAGAAATCTGCTAATATCTAAAACTGTTTTTAAAAGCCATTAACATTGAAGGAAAATACTGATAATGCAACATGACTTGATTTTTAAGTCAATCCAATAACTGTATTCTCAGTAATGTGAACCTAGTTTTTGAGGTGTGTTGCAATCTGTTTAAAATATTACAGAAAGAACTTCTGATTCGAAATATGGCCTTTGAGCAAAATTACTGTTAATACCGAAAACTGATTTTTATTAATTATTACGACATGCAAAGAGAAGGAGGAAATAAAAGGCTGGAAAATGCTAAGATGACTTTTAGAAGCAGAGAAAAGATACCACCAAGAAGTTACTTTTCTGCCTGGATATCGNGAGGGGAGGTAGGGAGGGAGCCCTGGCTGTGGTAACCAGTCTCTATCTCCCTTTCCTCTTCCCCTGATTTTCCAGAATTAATTTTCAACATTTATAGTGTTCCAGGGAGGTTGTATGTGGTTTCTTGGCACGTAGCCCTATTCGGATGTTCAAAAAGACATGATAACCACAGGCAATGGCAGGATTTTTCGCAGGAAAAGTCCAGCAGAAAATTCTGGTGAGAACCTTTAGGCAAAGCTGAGAGGATGTGTTGTTTTTTTGGGTTTTTTTGAGGAACTCTCTGTCAGCAGGCAGGATGTTTCTTTGTGACTTTCTGGTAAAAGTGCTGGTAGACAGTTTTTCGATCGGATGTTTTTGACAGACGGAAAACTATGGAGGAACATTGTTCTTGGTATTTCTATATTATCTGTGCCTTACAAGGTGTTTTGCATCTCTTCTGCTCAGGACATTTTTCAGAAAAGTTACTTTATTTCGTTAATGTTTATGTAGCATAGGTTATAATCATTAGGTACGTAAAGAATAGCAGAAAAAATTAGATAAAACTACTATAATAGTATCATGGATGTTGCTATGGGAGGTCACAAGTGATTTATCAGTTTTGGAGCAGATACTCCTTCCTGAAATAATTAAAATATCTGCTGAAAATAAGTATAAAAATTATTTTCTTTATTGCTGTACTCTCAAAGAAAAAGTTTAAGTTTTTATAAATATTCAGAATATATAATCCATTTTCATTTGACGTTCTGGATGTCACATTTAAATCTTCCTTCTTCTGATAGATAATATTCCAAACACTATTTATAGCCCTGGTTCCAGAAACATTTCGAAACTGTATTTCTCAGTATATCTCTGAACAGATGATTCAGTTTATTTCTTATCATGCTTTCATTATGGACATTCTATTTTAAAGGATTTTAAACATCAAGATAAAGGCATCTTTACTGTGTTCAAATGTAACACATATTTTTATCTTGGAAATAAGTGTTTTAGTAGTTCAAGTAATTTGAGTTTTTAGGACCAAACCTTCACTTAATGTCTTAGAATAGAATCTTTGAAAAAATAAATTTTATGAATGCAAATTTTACATGGTCCAATAATGCCTCAATCATATTCTGTACTGTGGGTAGAACTGCTTTGAAAGTAAACCCTAAATAAATACACATAACTAGTATTATGAGGGACTCAAATATCTAAGAAACTTAGTTAAGGAAAACAAGAAGAGGCCTCTAGATGCAAAATTAAATTTGTAAGATTGAGAAAAGTAAGAAAGAACACTGAAAGAGGAAACTAGTGATATTGGAGCTCCTTGACTATGGGTTGGATGGGATTCTTTTAATTTAGCTGTTAACATGTTGTACACAGACATTTACACCTAGGCTCCCTTCCCCGTGAATGCAGTAAAGAAGTTCTGACATTGGTTTTATACTTTAAGATCAACTTTCTACTTTTTTTTTATACTTTGAGCACATCTCAGATGACTCAAGCCATACAGGAGTTCAAATCCAAATCAAGCCAAATGTCTTGTTACACTTAAACATACACATTAAGATCTTCATCCTGCAAAGGCTATATTGGTATTTTTCAAATTCATATAATCATTAGTAGAATCATAGAATTATATAGAATTGATAGAATGGTTTGGGTTGTAAGGAAAGTTAAAGATCGTCTAGTTCCAACCCTCCTGCCACAGACAGGGACACTTTCCACTAGACAAGGTTCAAATTATTGAATACTGTGAAGTGCCATGAGTGTGAAAGTATATATATATAACTAAAACTAATAATGATATTAAATAGACTAAGCGTCCTCTAACCTTTCTCTGTAATCTTGAGTAAGAGTCAGTGTATCTGAAAAATGGGTGCCACATACAACAATACCAGTCAAAGAACAACTCTAGATTTCCTTTTTTTCAGCAGTTTCATAAATGGGACACTCTTAGAGTAGATCCTTGTGTTCTGAATACTGAGTGTATACAGAAGACTGAAGAATACTCGTGAATGTTGCTCAAGACCCTAGTCAGAAATATCCAGTTTTTTAAAATTCTTGGCTAACACAAAATGGCTACCCTGTAAGTGCAGTACAGTAATTTCTAGCTTCTATTAAAAAATAAGTTGAGGAAAAAATAACTAAAAAATCTTGCGATGGCTGAGGCAGCGCATCCGGATACCAGGAGCTACCCCTTTACATAGTAGGGATTCACTCCCCCATTGTCCCCCTGTACGTGGCCTTGGAGGTGCCCCACCATGAGCCACACAGAGACCACAGGAGAGGAAGCAGAGAGAGGGTTTATTAACATGGGTAGAGGTATTTATAGGTTTTTGAGGGATTCTAGCTACTCCCAATAAGAAGCTAGGGATAACAACCCTAGGAAAGGGTTAACTACAGGCCAATAGGGAAACTTAAACAAACTTCTTCAAGGATGAATTCCTTCAGGCCTGGCTGGTGAGATAAGGGTTTTCTAAGGGCATTTTGGGAAGGAGACAGTGCCTAAAGGAAAAAACACAGAGGCTTCATCTCTACACAACAGTAAAAGCTTCAGTTTTTAAGATACTTCGGCTAGCTTCTTCATTTTTTTTCACAAGCCCATTTCTTACAAGATTTTCTCCATTTCAATCTCAATTTTTCTACCATAATTAAGCAGGTAGTTAGTAGTATTAGACAAAGGTGGGTGCTTAAAGTAAACAGTCATATATATCCTGCAGTTAACTTTTGAGGAATTAGGACATTGTAACTGGGAATAACACATACATTCTACAAATTTTAAGATTTCAACAGATATTTTATTCTTCTAACAGATTTTTTCATAATTAAAAACACAGAGGCACCAGATGGATATAAGTGAATATAAAAAAAACCAGTGAAATAACACCTATCAACATAGTAAATTTCATATACTAACAGTTTAACATTGACTTTTATTTATTTTTTCACATTAGTTAAGATGTTTCATTAATGTCTTCATCAGAGTCAGATGTTTAGCTTTAATGTGGCAGCAATTGTTGGTCTTCATATTAAAATGAGATATACTTGAGAGACAAAGTATTTATGGAGCTTGATGGAGTATGTGAGCAAAACATAGCTTGTGTTTTATCTAGAATAAGACTAATCAGGAATATAACAAAATAACCAGCGAAAAACCAAAACTAAAAAAACAACACACACAAAACTAACACATAAGAAGTCAAGGAAAAATGAAGTACTTTAAATTGTTAAAGAAACCTCATCTACCCACGATTCTGTAAAAACAGCCTGTATTCAGGCACGTGTCTTGCACTGCAAGTCACTGAATGAAACAGGAGAATCACTCAGTCTCTGTGAAGTTCCAGTCACAACCAATCAAAGGACTCACCGTGAAAGTGACAGACTTTCCATATTATCTAAAAAGTAACAATAAGGAAAATTACTGAAATGTGATTTTGTATCTAAGCATTAGAATACTTATTTATTTATTTATCTATCTTAAAGCAAACATTATCATCCTTAAAATTAAGTTTTTCTAGACCTCTGGTCATTACAGAGCTGTAAAGAAAATAAAGGGACCTAAATGCCTTGTGCATCTTTACAAACCTTTACCATTTCATTTGAAATTAATTTTCAAGCAAAGTATGACCTTGCCAGCATTTCCAGGAATGGTCTGAAAGGGAAAGTGTAGCTGAACATACTGATAAGTGATAAGGGATTCAGAAAGGGAAAGGGAAAGGAAAGGAAACTTAATATTACCTCTTTAGCTCATGTCAGTGAGAATGTAGTGAGACATGAATTTAATGAATATTGTATTAGATTTCGCTTCAGTCAAGAAGATAAAGAAACAAGAAAAGTTTTCACCATCAGGAAAAGAATCTGACAATTAAGAAAGTAACATACCTATGAAAAGAAATGAAAGGTAACTCTGAAGAAAACAGTACAATAACAAGTAATTCATTGAAATGTAATATGAGCAATACAACAAAGAATTATATAGTTACATAAAGATGTTCTGAAAAGTATATGTCAAGAATGCACACTGAGATAAATGACAAGAATTATAAATTTCTAAGTGTTAAAATAGCATATTTTGATTTTTTTTTGTTGTTGTTGTTAATAGAACTTCATTGGTGTGAAAAGAGTTGAAGGCTATGAATAGTGATTAGCAACAAAGCTGAAACCTTGCTGTAAGCCTGCCTTTGCAAAAAACCCAAAAATCTTTCAGGCAGATGAATACTAATCTAATTGAATCACACTACCATCTATTTATTCCTTAAAAGATCAAGGCTTGTTTTAGAAATCTGCACAGTATTTGAGCTGGAGGGCTATAGGTGACCAATGACACTTTAATTAGTTCAGGCTGTGGATCAATCAATTCTTTGCTGGTGCCTGGCAGCTCAGATGCATTTGACATTATTGATCTTTGTCCATTCATTCATCTTCTCTCCTTCTAAATTGTTTAGATTCTTTAATTCTTAGCATTTTCTCTGTCATCTTTCTAATCACATGCATGCAAGTCATTGCAATAGATCTTAATCTGCTTCATTTGTTCTTTTCCATGACATTCAGTAAAGTCCCTTATTAAAATGTTATTTTAAAGATTATTCATATGTGACATTGAGTTGCTTTTGTTGATCAGAGATAAAACTTGTTTTCAAACATTTTCTGTGACTGCTGCATTTTTGAAGGGATGCAAAAAATATTTTTCTGACAGCTGGTGCTGTAGAGCACTACTGAATGATACCCTAAAATTAGGAAAGAATCACTTTGTGAGTGAACACTAAATCTTCAGTTTGAAATACAGCTCAAAATTAAATTTCTTCAGCAAATCATGATTCTTCTTTGCTGTTTTTGAATTTTAATGAAATTATCATAAACTATCTACCTGTTCTATACGTCAGTGTTTGACCATCTCTTGTCTCTCATTAGAGGGCATTCAGTGCACATGAGTGCTGTTCCAAGGCAGGTTGTATGTGAAAACAAGAAAAATGTGGAAAAAATTAACTGAATATTACTTGGAAGAAAACCAACTAATACTTATTCTCCAAGTTAGAATATCTATTATCTATGCTTTAGAAGAAGTAAAAAAATCTAATACTTATTTTGAAAGTAAGTTTTCATACACGGGTTAAGAAAAACCTAGAATAACACAGGCTTACTGTGTATATAATGATCTGACATGATAATGGCACTTTCTATTTAAGAAACATGAAAATTGTCAGTATTAATGACAAGGAATATAATCTTTGACAGCAGCTCCCTTTCTATTTCTGATATGTCACAGTATTGCTTTAATGCTGCTTTAAGGCTGTTCTGATATCCGAAATTTTTTTGTGTTGTTCTTGCTTATACTTTTCCTGCCTTTTCTTTTCTATTATAGATGATGACATGCTCAACATATAAGACTAACATATAAGAATAACAAAGATGGGAAAAACTTTCATTTGTATCAGAACAAGACAATTCTATTAATAATGCACCTCATTAGGTTACACTCAAACTTTCCTTAGCTACAAAGCACTAGAATATATGTCACTGAAAAAGCAAAGAAGATAATTATGACCTTATGAGTTCCTTCCAGCATGACTCTCATCCCTCATTTTATTTTCAGAAGAGATGGGAAAGGATGCATGACATTTAAAACAAATATTGAAATAAATTTAAAAGAAATTAATAAACCCTAGTAAACTGGGGAGGATGGTGTGAGAGACTGAAATGTTAATGATTAATAATTTAAAACAATCTGCCATTTGTGGATGCACAGGGTGCTTTGCTAAGGCCAGGTTTGCACACCCCAAATACAGGACTATAAGAAGCCTGCAGAGGCAGGACAGTGCTTTTTTATCATGCCAATGTCTTGCCTTTCACAACTGGCTCAGTTGTAAAACTGCTCCCTCGGGAAGATTTTGGGAGATTCACATTCACACAGAATGTTCACACATAGGCCTGGAGGTATTCATTCCTTCTGAGAGGGCATAACCGGCTCAATTATGATGACATGAGAGACAGCAGTATGTCTTAGAAGGTGTCATAAACCATCAAAGACCCTTGAAGTGCACTCAAGACTCATTTCTGGGGCTTTCCACCAGAGGACTGTGCATGATTCACAGTGTTACACTAGACAGTAAAAAACCACCCCTAGGGGAGGTACCTGGGCATTCCCACCTGAACCTGAACACACATTAACCCATTGAACTCTATGTTTCACAGTCTTCCCCTGTCCTCAATGGATCAAGACTGTGACCATCACCTTGACCAACAGACGTTGAAATTGCAACAATTAAGTCTCATTGCTGTATCCACTGGTGGTGATCCCTTTCTACTCTTATCGTTTCTGCCTCTTTCTTTCTTTTCCTTATACATTTTCTTAAGAGTTATTTTTATGCGTTTATATCGATATGTGTCTGTATATACATACATACTGACATATATATATATAATGTGTATATATATGTATATACATATGTATGCATATATATATCTTAGAAACACTGGTCATTCCATGTCGTTTCACTTTTATCCACCCCAAGAGATCTACCAACAAAAAGTGAGCTACCCTTGC